>JAWNLL010000407.1:0-217040 GCA_035042425.1 Drosophila flavopinicola
ACAAAAATATGTAGTACGATTAAAATAAAAAAGTTATATTCCACTGGGAAACATTGTTTTGTAAAATCAACTAGGCTTGAGAGTATAAATTTGTTAATAAACCTGTGCGGAGCAGGGAGCAAACAAAAATCAATAATAAGATTTTATAAAATACTATATTCAGTTTGTGCTGAAGTTTGTAACACATAGAAGGAAGCGTCGGAGACCCCCAAAAGTTACTGCCAGTATGCTTCGAATGACAATACAAATTGATCTAGCCATGTCCGTCTGTCTGTCTGTATGTATGCAAACTAGTCCCTCAGTTTTTGAGCTATCGCGATAAAACTTTGTACAGACACCTATTATTCAACGGGACAGCACATTGGTCGGAACCGGCCGGATCGGAGAACTATATCTTACACCTGCCATACAACTCAAAGTCGGTTTTAGCCATATATCCCATGTTTTTTAATCTATCGCTATGAAACTTTGCACTGATACTTATAATTCAAAGAGACATCACATTGGTCGGAGACGGCCGGATCGTATCACTATATATTATATCTTCCATACAACAGGCAATGCATTTAATATTCTTAGAACAAAAAAAAAATGTTACGCGAAACGATTTTGTACAGCATATGAAATTTCAGTGGTGCAGTTGGAAAAGTGAAAATTGCCTAAAGGTTCGAAAAGAGTATAAAATCTTCGGCACGCCAAAGATAATCCTTCCCCACTTGTTTTAATTAAGAAATTTATAAACAACAAGTAAGAGTGCTCTAGTCGGGAGTGCCCGACTAGGAGATACCCTGAACCCAGTTCTGACTTCCATTAATACTTGCATAATAGTGTGCACACATACAAACACACACATACTGCAAGCAGTGCATGCGGTTTAAGCAGTTAGCTTGCTTGAAGTCTCTAGCTCTTGTAGTCTCTGATATCCGCGTGTTCATACAGACGGACGGACAGACAGACAGACGGACATTGCTAAATTGACTCGGCTGTTGATACTGATCAAGAATATATATACTTTATATGGTCGGAGATGCTTCCTTATGCCTGTTACATACATTTGCACAAAACCATAATACCCTTTTTACCAATTTTTAATGGGTACAGGGTATACAAATTTGCACTTTTGCTTAAAAATAGCAGTTTCGATCTCATTTTGTCTTGTTAGCCTGTAATCCTCAAAAAAATCTATCTAAGAAAAAAAATTTTTTTCAAAATATTTCGATCTCACACCTAAGGTGTCAGACGCTCGCAACTTTATATAAGAGCCGAGATCACAAATCTTTACATTTTTCAGCAAGGTTTTTTATACCCTGAACCCATTAAAAATGGGTAAAAAGGGTATTATGGTTTTGTGCAAAAGTATGTAACAGGCATAAGGAAGCATCTCCGACCATATAAAGTATATATATTCTTGATCAGTATCATCAGCCGAGTCGATCTAGCCATGTCCGTCTGTCTGTCCGTCTGTCTGTCTGTATGAACACACAGATATCAGAGACTACAAGAGCTAGAGACTTCATATTTGGAACATAAGTTCTCCTAATCCCGGGACAGATCAAGTTTATTTCATTTTATCGATAACTCGTACCGTTTAAAAGTTATCGATAAATTTCGATTTCAGAATAGAGCTTTTGGGACATAACTTCAAAGTTATAAGAGCTAGAGGCCCCAAATTTGACATGTATAGTTTCGAATAGCATACACATATAACATATTTTTCACTTTTTGGATACCACCCCCCAAACCCCCAAAAGTTCAAAAAACTCATTTTTGATGGTATGACCTTGCAATTTGGTTTGGTCACACATTTTATAGCCAATGTTATGTCCTACAAATTTTAGAAAGATCGGACTGTAAACACAGAAGATATTTAAGATTTTACTTTCTATTGTGTGGGGCTCAGTGAAAAGCAAGCTAACTGCTTAAACCGCATGCACTGCTTGCAGTATGTGTGTGTTTGTATGTATGCACACTATTAGGCAAGTATGAATGGATGTCAGAGCTGGGTTCAGGGTATCTCCTAGTAGGGCACTCCCGACTAGAGCACTCTTACTTGTTTGTATTAATTGTTATTAAAATCTCTGTTTGGTCGCAAAATTTAATGATCTTCCTGCAAGAACTTTGGACGCACTGACAACAAATGTTGTTTTTCGTCGGTTGCACGGTAGATCAAAATATGCGAAAATGCAATGCGAAAACTTACAGTTATTTACTATCGCATAGTTTCTTAACCACTTTTTATACTCTTTTCGAAGAAAATAGTATATAAAGTTTGTGCTTAAGTGTGCAAGCATAGAAGGAAACGTCTGAGACCCCCAAAAGTTACTGCCAGTATGCATAGAAAATCAAAACAAATTTATCTAGCCATATCCGTCAGTCTGTCTCTCTGTATGTATGTATGCAAACTAGTCCCTCAGTTTTTGAGCTATCGCAATGCAACTTTGCACAGACACTTATTATTCAAGGGGACAGCACATTGGTCGGAGCAGACCGGATACAACTTTTTACAGATACTTATTATTTAAAGAAACAGCACATTGGTCGGTGTTTCAACGCAATTGCTTTAAATTTCCTTGTACACTTGAACATCCTTATAACTCATCAATGGATAAAATTGCAAAACGATTGAGTCATAAATAGCGAAGAAGCATATGAGCAAACAAACCCAAGCTCATGTAAGCTTTTGACAGTCTGCTCTTCAAGGGATTTTGTCATCGATCATCAAAACGGTTTGTGGCGTTTGAGCCGCGCTAACGAACGCATGTTTCGCAAGTTCGAGTCTCAGCGGCGACTGATTATTAATTTAATACTTTTTTTTCTTTTTCTTCCGTTCAAATATAAAATAACTGTAATAAAATTCATTTGCTACCAATGTCTTAGAACAAAAACCATGCAACGCGAAAAAAACGATCAGATAATCGAGTTTGTCAGCGCATTGCAAAACTGCTTGGTGGCGTAGGTATTAGAGTGCTGCACTGATAAACGGGGAGAACACGGTTCATATCCCAGCCGCGCAACATATTGCTTTTTATTTTTTTCTAATTATTTTTTTCAAATATATATCAAATATTTTAAAAGAAAAATTTAAATTCATATGATACCAATTCATTGAGCAAAAAACAAAGTGCCACGCGATAAAACGATTTTTTACTGCCATTGAAATTTCAGTGGTGCAATTGGCAGAGTGAAAATTGCCAAAAGGTTCGAAAAGAGTATAGAATCTTCTGCACGCCGAAGATAATCCTTTTCCACATGATTTTACTCTCTTTACCTTCTGAAAGATTTTAAGAGAGCAAGAGTCAATACATAATGTCTCTCTTTATAATATTTTATCAAAACAAAACATGCACTAATTTGACACAAATGATAAAAATAGTTGAATTTGATTGTTTCACTACGGAAATATGATAACACAAAGTGTTTTCAAGAACTTTTAGTTTGTTAGTCTCGGTGGAGCCCGAGTAGTACATTATATGTATGTATTGTAAGTATATGTAAGTAAACAAGTAAGAGTGCTCTAGTCGGGAGTGCCCGACTAGGAGATACCCTGAATCAAGTCCTTACAATCATGCATACTAATCTAAACACACACATGCTGCAGTTCAAGCAGTACAAGCAGTGCAAGCGGTTTAAGCAGTTAGCTTGCTTTTCACCGAGCCCCACACAATGGAAAGTAAAATCTTTAAAAACTTCTGTGTTTATTGTCCAATCTTTCTGAAATTTTGAGGACATAACATTGGCTATAAAATGTGAGACCAAACCAAATTGCAAGATCGTACCTTCAAAAATGCGTTTTTTAGAATTTGGTGGAAATTGGGGGGTGGTATCCAAAAAGTGAAAAATTTGTTACATGTGTATGCTATTCGAGATTATACATGCCAAATTAGGGGCCTCTAGCTCTTATAACTTGTAAGTTATAGCCCAAAAACGCTAGTCTGAAATCTAAATTTATCGATAACTTTTGAATGGGTCGAGTTATCGATAAAATGAAATAAACTTGATCTGTCCCGGCACTACGAGAACTTTTATTCCAAATATGAAGTCTCTAGCTCTTGTAGTCTCTGATATCCGCGTGTTCATACAGACGGACGGACAGACGGTCAGACGGACAGACAGACAGACGGACATGGCTAAATCGACTCGGCTGTTGATACTGATCAAGAATATATACACTTTATATAGTCGGAGATGCGTCCTTATGCCTGTTACATACTTTTGCACAAAACCATAATACCGTTTTTACCCATTTTTAATGGGTTCAGGGTATAAAAAGCCGCTGACAGATAAGTTTCGTTTCTAATTTATTGCAAGGTGTGTTTTATAATTTTTTACGCGTGTAGTACATAGATATATATTGAAAAAAAAAAACGTTTACAACAACTCGCCGACTGGCTTGATTATCATCTCGTGCACTTGCATATGCGGAGGTGTGGAAAGGGTAAACATCACCGCTTGGGAAATATCCTCGGACCTTAGCATTGTTTTGCTAACCACGTCACGGACGCTATCCGGCACAATTTCCGTATCCACTACACCGGGACTAATGCTCTGCAAGTGTAAAAACGATGAGTATTTTAGTAGTTGAAAATTTGAAAGCATTTAACAAAAGCCGAAGTGCAATGGAAAAAGGATTAAGGAATCTATACTCTTCATTGCCCTGACGCTTGTAATGCATGGAGCTAACTCTAGAATGTAAAAGTTAACTCTCGAATGGTTAGGATGACAAATGATCTCTCAGTTTTGGAGCTATCGCGATGAAACTCGCAACAGACATTTATTATTTAAAGATACTGCCTGAAACTACTGGAATCGGCCGGATTAGATCACTTCATTGTACACTTAAGTATCTCATTTACTCAAAAATTTTAAATTTTTCAAAACGATTGAGTGATAAACAGCGAAGATAAATAAGCTTGTGAAATCGGTCTGAAGCTCCGAAAAGAATATAAAATCTTCGGCACGCCGAAGACTATTCTTCCCCACTTTTCTTCAAAAGAGAACTTTCACCATAGTGGATTTAGTTACTCAGTGGACTCACCGTTATTTTGATGCGAGTTCCCAGACCCAGGAACTCCTGGCGATACATTTCAGCCAGAGCTGTGACCGCATGCTTGGTGGGCGCATAGACATTCATGTCCGGAGCATGATCAGCCGAGGGAGCAAACAGCTTGTGGCCAAGTATGCTGTTGATCAGGATAACGTGGCCATCGAATTTGCGCTGCTTCATGGAGCGGAAGGCGCGCTGTGTGCAATTAATGATGCCCATTATGTTTGTCTGCACCGTTTGCTGTGCCAGCGAGATCGGCATGTCCACCAGTCGCCCGCTTTGCAGTGTGCCCGCATTATTCACCAGTATATCGATGCCACCCAGCTGCTTCTCGATCGCATCGAATGCCTCCTTTACAGAACTCTCATTCCCCACATCGCAGCGCATCGGTATCAGCTTCTCCCTGCGCGCAGCCGGCAATGATTTCTGGAGCTCCTTAACCCGCTCGACGCGACGTGCCAGTCCTACGACAACGAGTCCGGCATTGACCAGATCCAGGGCAATGGCCGAGCCAATGCCCGAACTGGCGCCGGTGACGACTGCAACGCGATTCTGCCAACGATCCATGTTTCGCTTCTCAATTTACTACTACTCAGTCGGATTGTTCGAGCTGATCTGTGCTACCATAACGCTGAGCCAACACCTTAAATACTATACGAGTTGGAGCCCTTGCGTGCATTTGCTGAGCAAACGGCCTGACTGGCGTGCGTATGCTTATCAAAGCAATTGACAATTTAATTGGGCATATTGATACTGAACCTGAACAGTAAGTGCTGACTTACGAGTAGTCTTCTGGTTTGTTCGCTTGCTGACAAGCACTTGTTTTTGCTTCGTCATTTCGTCATTTCATCGACCTTGACTTATCAATGATATACGACTATTAATAGCAAAAACTTATTTGACTAATATAGCAAAATATGTTTTTGATATAAAGGAGAGGAGATCTCACAGCAAGCTTCGCTGGCCGCACTTTTTTTTTTAAATTTTGCATAAATTTATGAAACCTAATTATACATACACGAATGAAAAAAAATATGTTTTGGAGCATCAACAACAACAAATAACATTATAAGCTTATGACATAAGATCGCGTGTTTGGAACGACTTGTTTCGCTTGTGGAATCTACTACCAACGAAGTTAAAGACACTTAATAGAGTGCCGCAATTTTTGGAAATTTTATAATATTTTCTACAAAATACTGAATAAATTATATAACAACAAGTGAGAACGTTGCAGTCGGGCGGAGCCGACTGCGTAATACTCTGATACCATTTTAAGAACAGCTGAAAGCAAGTGAACAGAACATTTTTGCTGGTGTTTGGGTGACCCGAAATCGGCCTTCCAAGTTTTTGGGGACTGGAGGGGCGTGGTCGATCTTAAGAGGGGGTGACCAGAAGTCTATTTTCCAAATTTGGTGATTTTAGCTTTAAAACTGTGGAAGATATACATTTTCGCGATTTTTGGGGGCGGGAGGGGGCGTGGCCCCAAATTTTTCCGATCTTTAGAGGGGGTGACAAGAAGTCTATCTTCCAATTTTGGTGACTCTAGCTCTAAAACTGTTGAAGATATAAACTTTCGCGATTTTGGGGGCGGAAGGAGGCGTGGCCCCAAAAATTTTTTCCGATCTTTAGAGGGCGTGACAAGAAATCTATCTTATAAATTTGGTGACTCTAGCTCTAAAACTGTGGATGATATACATTTTCGCGATTTTTGGGGGCGGGAGGGGGCGTGGCCCCAAATTTTTTTGACGATCTTTGGGGGGGCTGACAATAAGTCTATCCTCCAATTTTGGTGACTCTAGCTCTAAAACCGTGGAAGATATACATTTTCGCGATTTTTGGGGGCGGGCGGGGGCGTGGCCCCAAAAATTTTTGTCCGATCTTTAGAGGACTTGGCCAGAAGTCTACCCTCAAAGTTTGGTGGCCCTAGCTCTTAAAATGTGCGAGATATAGGCTTCCGTGTTTCGTGGGGGCGGGGTGGCTGGGGGGCGTTCTAGTGGGCGTGGCCGGAAAATCCAGGACGCAATCTTTTGGGCTGGTCAGCCCTAGTCTAAATTCCAAATTTTGGGACTCTAGCTTCAAAATTGCGGGATATATACACGTGTTATCGAATTGTGCATTCATGTATATCGATTTTCGCGATTACGGGGGCGGGAGTGGGCGTGGTCAAAATTTTGTTTCTGTAATCTGTAGAGGACGTCACCAGTAATATATATTCCAAATATGGTGACTTTAGCTCTAAAACATCGGGAGATATAAGCATTTCAAATTAATTTTGGAGGGGGGCTGGTGGGCGTAATAATGGGCGTGGCCGATTAACCTAGGATCCAATTTTTTCGGGAGGTCACCAGCAATATACTTACCAAATTTGATTACTCTAGCTTCAAAATTGTGGGAGTTATTCACGTTTAATCGATTTGTGATTTGAGGTATATCGACATGTTATCGATTTGCCAGCCTCCCAGTGGGCGTGGCATAAATTTGGAATAAACTTGATCTGAAGCAGATAGCTATAATCATAACGCAAAAGATTTCAAGAGTCTATCTAATATCGTTTCGGAAATACGTGCGTTCATCCAGACAGACAGACGGACAGACGGACAGACGGACAGACGGCCAGACGGACAGACGGACGGCCTGACGGACATTCGACAAAACCAATATACTATGAGTACCTTCGGTATCAGAGTATAATAAATATAACAAGTAAGAGGGCTCGAGTCGGTAGTGCCCGACTAGGAGATAATCTGAACCCAGTCCTTATATTCATTCATACTAAGCTTTTAGTGTACATACACACAAACATACACACGCTGCAAGCAGTGCAAGCAGTTGAGCCATTGAGCCTGCTTCTTCACTGAGCCTCTTACTATGTAAAGTTAAATCTTTAAGAACTTCTGTGTTTATTGTCCGATATTATTGAAATTTGGGCATACAATTGGCAATAAAATGTGTGACCAAACCAAATTGCAAGGACATTCCAATTTGTTACATGTGTATGCTTTTTAAGATTATACATACAATTTGGGGCCTCTAGCTCTTAAAACTTTTAAGTTATGACGCCAAAAATACTATTCTGTAATCGGAACTTATCGATAACTTTTGAACGGGACGAGTTATCCATAAAATGAAATAAACTTGATCTGTCCAGGGACTACAATAACTTATATTCCAAATATGAAGTCCCAAGCTATTGTAGTCTCTGATATCCGCGTGTTCATACAGACAGACAGACAGACAGACAACTAGACAAACGCACATGGCTAGATCGACTCGGCTGTTGATACTGATCAAGAATATATATACTTTATATGGTCGGAGATGCTTCCTTATGCCCGTTACATACTTTTGCACAAAACCATTATACCCTTTTTACCCCTTTTTAATGGGTTCAGGGTATAAAAATTAGCAACAATAAAAAAACCTTAACTTTGAATTGAATATGCTAAGTCGGTAAAGTAATTGTATCGTATTTTTTGTTTTTTTGTGACTAGTGCATTAACTTATAAAATCTTAGTAGGAAATAAGAAATAAAATTAAATTACAATTCAACCTAACTTTATAATGATAATATTCTGTGTGTTGTGTAAAACTGGAATTGGATTAAGCCAACGCGCACTAGCCGAAAGCATTGTATGGCTTACAAATATCATGATTGTCTAGTTAACTGAAAGCTACATATTTCTGTGTGCATTAAGTATACGTATACATATACATATTCAGTAATGACGCTTACTTGCATGTAATGCCAATCTATATGTAATCTGAGTAAAATATTAATTATATATTTACTATATATCTGAGATTATATGGTAACGCCATACAAATGGAACAGGGCCTACCAAGTAGAACTTACACAAAAGGGCTACTAAGTTGCATTAAGGCATTGCTTTTTCACATTTTATTTGTATACCCTTGTAGAAGGTTCTACCCTCTTGATTTGAGGAGTTTAACGCATTGATGCGGATATCTACGACTCCACTTAGTATGTTTATTCTCGATCAGCATCCGTCTGTCTTTATGCTAGAAAGTCCCTCAGCTTTGAAAGCTATCTTAATGATATTTTGCATTATTTTTTCCTTTTTATAAACGCTGATGGATATATCGGTTGAAACATGAACAACTTTTTTTTCTACAAGGCTAACTATTAACAGTTTCTGATTTTAATTTTTCATCGGATTTTACTAGCATATTACCTACAGTGAGTGAAGTTCGTCTCGGCAACTATTCAAATGACGCTTTATGTTGCACAATTTATTTTGGGCAACTGAAGTCGGAAATTAAAAGACGCAACGACAAAAGTCTCAAAAACACGG
This sequence comes from Drosophila flavopinicola, assembly GCA_035042425.1. NCBI lineage: Eukaryota > Metazoa > Arthropoda > Insecta > Diptera > Drosophilidae > Drosophila > Drosophila flavopinicola. Next base: position 9,361 of record JAWNLL010000407.1, read on the forward strand.
TAATATTAAATGTATATTACTTATCCATAACTATCCATAATAAAGCTATAGTTAAACTCATAACAAAACAAATCGGAATTGGACTACTTTTCATATTAAAAAAATTTTACAAAATTAAAATATGAAAAAGTTATTACTTACTATTAGGGTATTCGATTTTAAAGCGCTACAAGCATTTATTGAGTTGTACACAATGTGAGTATAAAGTGTTTGAAGCGCAATCTAAAATTTATACAAATTACTATTATCAGCTGAACGGTAGAGTAAGCATCTATTTATACATATATTTATTGCATCTTCAAACTTTGTATTTTCAAGTGACAAGCGATACGGAAATGACAACAGCTTAACCTAGTCACGTATCTGAGTTGCGCGTAATTATACCCTGAACCCATTAATAATGGGTAAAAGGTATAATCAGGTTGCGCAAACATATGTAACAGGCATAGGGAAGCATTCTCCACACCATATAAAGTATATATATTCTTAATCAGTCGGCCCCTCTATATGAATACTCGGATCTCAAATGGTAGAAGAGTTAGAATTTGGAATATGAGTTTAGATCAAGATTATTTAATTTGAAGTCCGTCCGTATAAACGCAAATTGTTTCGCCGCTATTGAAAACAGAGACCTGTAACTTCTTATATGCACTCATAGGTATCTGTTTCAGACAAAATGCTATGATTTGAATGCCACGCCCACTGGGAGACTGACAAATCGATAACATGTTTATTCACCTTAAATCGCAAATGATATCTATAATTTTACAGCTAGAGTCATCTAATTAGGTAGGTATGTTGCTGGTGACCAACCACACCTACTAGAACGCCAACCAACTCCCGCCAAAAATATTCGGAAATGCTTATGTCTTTCGCAATTTAAAAGCTACGGTCACCACACTTAAAAGGCAGATTATTGTTAAGCTTAATTGACGATAAGGCCACGCCCACAACCACTTGTGCCTTCTACCATACAGCCGTAGAGAGGGCCATCACTTTTCAGCTTTTCTTACAATAGTAAATTCATTCACGTAGTCGGTTAAGTAATTACTGTATGTACTTATACCCTGATCCCAGTCCTTACAAAAATTCATACTAGCCAGTTAGTGTACATACATACAAACACACACATCCAGTTAGCTTGCTTCTTTACTGAGCTCCATACAATGGAAAGTTAAATCTTAAACAACTTTTGTGTTTATTACCCGATCTTATTGAAACTTTTCGGGCACAACTTGGGCAATAAAATGTGTGAGCCAACCAAATTGCAAGCTCATATCTAAAACAAATAAGAGTGCTCAAGTCGGGAGTGCCCAACTAGGAGATACCCTGAACCAAGTCCTTACATTCATACTAGTCTAAACACACACATGCTGCAATTCAAGCAGTACAAGCAGTGCAAACGGTTTGAGCAGTTAGCTTGCTTTTCACCGAGCCTCACACAATGGAAAGTTAAATCTTAAATAACTTCTGTGGTTATAGTCTGATCTTTTTGAAAAATGTGTGACCAAACCAAATTGCAAGGTCGTATCTTCAAAAATGCGTTTTTTCAAATTTGGGAGGAATAGGGGGGTGGTATCCAAAAAGTGAAACATTTGTAACATGTGTTTGCTATTTGAGATTATACATGCCAAATTTGGGGCCTCTAGCTCTTATAACTTGTAAGTTATAGCCCAAAAACGCTAGTCTGAAATCTAAATTTATCGATAACTTTTGAATGGGTCGAGCTATCGAAAAAATAAATAAACTTGATCTGACCCGGCACTACGAGAACTTATATTCCAAATATGAAGTCTCTAGCGCTTGTAGTCTCTGATATCCGCGTGTTCATACAGACAGACAGACGGACATGGCTAGATTGACTCGCCTTTTGATACTGATCAAGAATATATATACTTTATATGGTCGAAAATGCTTCCTTATGCCTGTTACATACTTTTGCACAAAACCATAATACCCTTTTTACCCATTTTAAATGGGTTCAGGGTATAATAAAGTAAACAATGTTTTTTGCCTCTTATGCAAGTATAATCTGTATGGTGAAAACATTTGCTTTTGCAACAAAAAGTATTATTACATTTGAAGTGTTTAGAAATTTCTCGAATTCTAATTCTGCAAAATTATTATATTCGATCATATAGTCGTTTCCCATGACATTAATTGCATTATAATGTTGTCAACTGATAAAATCAATGCTTTGATCTGTAAGCTTCTTTGAATTCCCATATAAATAAACATATTGCAGCAGACATTTCGTTGATTTATGAAATCATTTTATTAAATTGTAATAATTGAAATTTCTTTAGCTAGGCCATTTTGTATCATGCAATTTAGATCTTGAGCTATGTAAATGTATATATATATATATATATATCAATGTAAATTACTTATGATTTACATCCAGGGTATGTGTATGTGTATATATATGTGTGTGTGTGTGTGTCCTAAGTGAATGCTATCAGTACGTTTTTGTTGTCTTCAATTAGTTGATTTAGGATCTGGAGACGTAGCTTGCTCCTCTTCTTCAGCTTCTTCTGATCATTATCTGTAGGAATACGAAGTAAGCTCTATTTGTTCTATGCGTTTATAGGTGTAGGTGTGTGTGTATATATATAAAAGGTATATGTATATGCATGTATGTACGTACGTAGGTAATAGTAGTTGTAGTTGTAGTTGTAGGTGTAGTTGTAGTTGTAGTTGTAGTTGTAGTTGTAGTTGTAGTTGTAGGTGTAGGTGTAGTTGTAGTTGTAGTTGTAGTTGTAGTTGTAGTTGTAGTTGCAGTTGTAGTTGTAGTTGTAGTTGTAGCTGTAGTTGTAGTTGTAGTTGTAGTTGTAGTTGTAGTAGTAGTGTATGTGATGTGCGTGTGAGTTGAGAAAAGGAACCGATTTTGGAGTGGTGAGTGTTATTCATTTACTACAATTAATTGAGCGCAGACGTCACAATATTACGTAACGTCTCTTCACATCATATCATGTGATATATACATATGTATATGTATGTGTCTATATATATCCTTTATGTTTGTAATATAAGTACAATGGTATGTATAAACAAGTAAGAGTGCTCTAGTCGGGATTGCCCGACTACGAGATACCCTGAACGCAGTCCTTACAATCATTCATACGAATCTAAACACACACATGCTGCATTACAAGCAGTACAAGTAGTGCAAGCGGTTTAAGCAGTTAGCTTGCTTTTTCGCTGAGCCCCACACAATGGAAAGTTAAATCTTAGATAACTTCTGAATTTATTGTCCGATCTTATTGAAATTGTTATGGCATACAATTGGCAATAAAATGTGTGACCAAACCAAACGGACGGACAGACAGACAGACGGACATGGTTAAATCAACTCGGCTGTTGATACTGATCAAGAATATATATACTTTATATGGTCGGAGATGCTTCCTTATGCCTGTTACATATTTTTGCACAAAACCATAATACCCTTTTTACCCATTTTAAATGGGTTCAGGGTATAAAAAAATGCAATCAACAATATCAGTCTGTTGCTGAAATTTGACCGCAGCAACATCTATATCTCTCTCTTTCTTTCTCTATCTCTCTCTCTCTCTCGCGCCATGTCTCTCTCTGTATCTTGCTGCCACTAGCTAGAGTTAAGGCCAAGCAAAGTTAATGCCAGTCAGTTGATAAAACTTATTGTTGAATGGCCTGTAGAACTCTCTAAGGCGCATAATCGCATTGGCATCGATATGCGGATGATTTCGTCCTTTGGTCTTGCCCAGACAATGGGGCGTGGAGCGCGCCTCCGATTTGAACAGACACGGAAATCCCTTGGTGGCATTAAAGTAGAAATGCTTCTCGGTCACAACACGCTTGAGGCCCAAAAAGTCCTGTACCCGTCCAATCTCATACGCCGGATCCATGATCAGTCGCTCCCCACTAATGAAGAGCAGCTGCGACAGCGGAAAGTACAGCAGCCAGTGCTCCAAGTAGCGCGCATAGACCCCAATCTTGACTGGCCCCCAGTTTGTGTCCACCACCGAATAGCTGCCATTGACAAAGGCCAGCTGCTCGAATCGCTTCATATCCGCCTTCTTACTGGCAGCTTGCGTATAATCCGAAATCGCTCGAGTCACGGGATCACGCACCACGATCAGCAGTCTGTATAAAAGGCAAATAGAGAAATAAAATTATAGGCTCTGTCTTCAAAGTAATACATAAAGTGTATAACTGGCGATATTTCGCACACTGAAACAATTACTATATCTTAAGGTGTCGTTCTTATTCGATCTATCATGCCAAAAAAGATTTGTTATAAAGGCTTAAGAAAAAATGGGTTTTTTAAATAAAAGCTTGGATAATGCTCAAAAGCTCGGCTTTAGTTTTAGTACTTTTTAAAACCAAGCCTAATTTTGTGCAGGAAATCACGATTATATACTTCAAATGGTGCGCTGTGAGGTTATTTAATATAAGCTTCGTTATTTTGTATTTTACATGATTTATTTATATTTTGTCAATTAAAAGCTGCAGTTTGGGAAAAGCTGTTATCCTTTTGCACTGACGAATTATGTCCAACATCTTCGCTTCCAGTTTTCAAAGTTCAAAACTATTCGTTCGCTGTATTTGAAACATCGATTTACTCGAAAGGGGTCCACTAAAAACAGACAGACACTGTATATATGTAGTATATTGAAAAGGGGATGCAATGTATCCCCTACTATTGTGATGTTTCTATAAATATTTCACCAAATTAGGGAAATGGAAAAAAAGTAAAACACTTATTGTTAAGACGAGCTTGCACTCGTATAAAGTTGATCCAAATTAATATTATACGTATTCCAGTATAATATATTTTAATATTTCAACCATTTCAAAAAGTTTCTAAGTGAGATAAAGACATTGAAGACTGATTGTTTATTAAAACTTTGAGTTTAACTCTTTACATCCTATATCCTGATATTGTTTGTAAATATTCTATTTGACAGGCTAAAGCTTATAAATGAAACTGGAAAGCTCAAATATTAAAATCCTACATTTTAAAAAATCGCCCCAATACTAAACTTGCCTATAATTAAGAAAAAATGTTTTTGCCAGATAGAAATGTTTATACCCTGAACCCATTAAAAATGGGTAAAAATGGTATAATGGTTTTGTGAAAAAGTATGTAACAGGCATAAGGAAGCATCTCCGACCGTAAAAAGTCTATATATTCTTGATCAGTATCAACACCCGAGTCGATCTGGCCATGTCCGCCTGTCTGTCTGTATGTCTGTCCGTCCGTCTGTATGAGCACGCAAATATCAGAGACTACAAGAGCTATAAGTTCTTGTGGTCCCGGGGCAGATCAAGTTTATTTCATTTTATCGATAACTCATCCCGTTCAAAATTTATCGATACATTTCGATTTCAGACCTGCGTTTTTGGGCCATAACTTAAATGTTATAAGAACTAGAGGCCCCAAACTTGGCATGTATGATCTCGAATAGCATGTAATAAATATTACACTTTTTGCATACCACGCCCAAATCCACCCAAAAGTTAAAAAAAACTTTTGCACGTATGACCTTGCAATTTTGTTTGTTGACCCATTTTATAACCAATTTTATGTCCGGAAAATTTAACAAAGATCGGTAACTAAGCACAGAAGTTATATGAGATTTACCTTTCCATAGTATGGGGCCTTGCGAAGAAGTTAGCCCGCTTAAACTGTTTGCACTGCTTGCAGTATGTTTGTTTTTGTATGAATGTGCATTGATATGGAAGTATCTCGTAGTCGGGCACTCCCGACTAGAGCAGTCTCACTTGTTTGAAATTAAGACAGCAACTATTTCATATTTAAAAAGTTTTTTTGAAAAATATTAAGAAAGTACCAAAAATATGATCAAATTGGTTTTGTAAATATAGAAATTTTGTTGAAAAACGCGGACCTTTACCAAATATCTTTTCTGAATTCGCCTGCTTACTCCAAGTTAGATCATTGTTGGTTTTAGGTCAATTTTATTGGCGTCTTTCTGAATTGCCCGTCTTATTTTTGCCAGAGTGTTTCTAAAATTAATTTACGCTTTACTCACTTGGTGGCCGTATTCATGTGATAAACCCGCTGCGGCACCTCCTTGGTAACGAAATAGCTGGGAGTCTTCTCCATGGTGATCTGACCCTCGATGGTGTAAGGCATGTGATGGCGATACCAGCGCAGCCCTCGCTGGTAGTGCCTATCGAAGAAGTGCACCTCGGAGCCGGCAGCGCGCACATCCGGATGCAATCGTATGAACTCCAGCAATGCCCTCGTTCCGCTCTTCTTCACTCCAATGATGAGCGTGTCGGGCAGGTGGCGAGAGGGACGCAAGCCCTGCTGACGCAGCATTTGATATTTGGGCGCACCGTCGATGCTGGCCATGCCATGGCTAACGGTCGTGTTCAGGATTGACATCGTGCTTGCTGTGGCATTGAAGGTGCTGTCTACGACAGGATAAGCATCGCTGCTGCCATTGTGCGGCTGCAGCGTTAGCAAATTGCGTAAGTTGCTCTGTGGAAAGGGAAGGTGTCGCAAACGAGTGCTGCAATTGATTTGATTGATTACTGATTGGGAGACTCACCTGCTGCAGGGTGCGACTGATGCTGGCAAAGAGGCAAGCGTTGAAGCTGTAGGAGAAGTAGACGAGCGAAACACAGACCACCAGGGCAATGGCCAGGCTGCGGCTGCTCAGATTCAAATTGTGACACCAAATGCTCACATACATTGCGCTGCACAGACTCAGGCACACACGCGCGCCCACACACTCGCACACACACACAGTTGCACTCAGGCGCGTTGCATTGCTGTCCCTGCCATCGCTGTGGCCGCCAACTAAGGAGTAATTGCTCCAGCTCGCCTCCAATTACGTGTGTCTACAACATGTTGACCGCCAGTGGCAAATAGTTGACTCGGCTTTTTACTTAATGCAGCCGCACCAGCTCCAGCTCCAGTCGCAATGCAGAACTCCTCCGCTGTTCTTGTCGCAGTAAAATTCCGGAAATGATAGTAGGCGGACAAAAGAAACAAGGCAACAAAAGTTCCTGTTACTGGGTCGCCTTCAAGCACGGGCGCAAACGCGAGCAAGCGCTCTCTCTCTTTCTCTCTCTCTCTTTCACTCTTCCTTCCTCTTTCTTTCTCTCTCTCTCTCTCTATCTCTCTTTCATTCTCTCTGCTTGCGATATTTGCGTCAATTCTCTCCAGAGGACCTGTGCCGCTTACGCAATTGTGCATACGCAGCGAGCTCTTTGCCTGCCCCCAAAAGGTAGGCAACACTTTTGGAACACTCATGCGGCGCATGACGTCACAATTGACTGCAAACTTTTATTTATTATATGTAAATAAATTAATATTTGACTACTATTACTAGTAGCAGTCGAAACTAGGAATTAAACTAAAACTAAAGGAGAACAAATAAAATTATTATTATAATAAATAAGTAAAACAGTTTTAAAAATTCATATTCTAGAATTTAGATTTGGAATTATTAAAATTTCCAGTTAAAGCTTCTGGGGGTATAAAACACTCTATAAAATACCTTATGCCTGTTACATAATTTTGCACAAAACCATTATACCCTTTTTACCCATTTTTAATGGGTTCAGGGTATAAAAAGTAGATACAGTAGCTTCGCTTCTCATTTTCAATAAGCATTTGCATAAATTTCCGCAATGTGAACCTCTTCTGCCAGTCAATCATCCCCGTACTATATAGGGTAGCTACTTGTACTTAGTTTTTATTGGGCCTGGTCAAATGGCAAGGGCGCCCAGCAGCGTAAACTATGTAGTTTTGGTATGTTTTGCATTTTTGGGTTGGCGTTTCAATGTCGGTTTTTCCAGCGAGCTCAGCGAACTTAGCGACCATTGCAGTTCTCGGGCTAAGCGGCTTGGTTGGTGGCACCCAATTATCCTGAAGCTAAACAAAAAGTTTCGGGCATGTCGGCGTGTCCTTCTGTTTAGGTTAATGGCAATGCAAATATATACACATGGATGTAATAGGCAAACGGATAACTAGTAGGGCTATGCAAACAGTTATCCTCTGTGTCCTTTTCGCAATTGTAAAGAATATTGTTGACTTTTTGGGCATAAACAAAAGTGATCTAAGAGTGTTTTTCAAATCTTTCAAATGAGGTCACTAAGTCGGTACAAAATTGTGTTTTGCATTTGGAATTAAAGAAATCACGTGATGTAACTTTTCTGTATATTTTAACAAACATATTATGATGAAAAAATATTCAGACACTGCTAATTTTATAACGGGCCAGTCAACATTGACAAATCTCCCAGCTGGAGTTTCTTGATGGTGTCCGTAATTCTTATCTGAAACATGAAATCCAAAAGTATGTTGAATTAGTATAAATGCCTCCATAAAACTAACCTCTAAAAACGGAAATAAACTGCATTATTGACCAGGAAATACGAATAATTTCATTCGAAATATGAAGTCTCTGAGATGAGCGTGTTCATTCAGGCGAACAAGAATATAATATATATATACTTTTTATGGTCGCAGATGCTTCCTTATGCTTCTAACATTTGCACAGCTCCATTATACCTTTCTACCCATTTTTAATGGGTTCAGGAAGTGTGCAAAGGACGACTTACAATATAAATGGCTTGCATGCACTACAAATGATTATATGCTAATATTTACTTCTTTTGAATGCCTATGTTTTACGGTATGAAATTCAAAGCATTAATTATGTTGGCTCTCATTAAAAATCCAACTAATGTATGTGTAAACTGTTTCTTACTCACATGTAAGTCCAAAGTATACTTGAAATGATCAGAATTGTAAAGAACAACAGTATAAGATTCAGTACAATGCGTTTGTCATTTTTTTGCTCAATAAGATTGCGTTCAACCACCTCGTCCTGTGCCTAGAAAACGAATTTGAGCCTGCTTAATAATCGGCAGTTGCAATCATTCAATATAATTACTCACACGATCTCCATCATCGCTGTCGCTGCTATCGCAATATAGTTGTTCGAAAAGATCACGGCGATAACGTCGAATAGGCATGTTTTTATTTTAGTTTTTGTATTTGTTTTGGATTTCGACAAATGTTGTGTTTTGTTGTGTCCTATATTTAATTGACACTGTTAAACTAAACGCCTACTCAAATGTTGAGGTAATTTATTGCAAGCTTTCTTCGAATAAACGCTCATAGCACCCATTGTTATTGTGTTCATGTTTATACTGATAAGGTTTGTCTTTTTATACCCAGAACACATTAAAAATGGGTAAAAAGGGTATAATGGTTTTGTGCAAAAGTATGTAACAAGCACAAGGAAGCATCTCCGACCATATAAAGTGTATATATTCTTGATCAGTATCAACAGCCGAGTCGATCTAGCCATGTCCGTCTGTCTGTCTGTCCGTCTGTTTGAACACGCCGGTATCAGAGACTATAAGAGCTACAGACTTCATATTTGGAATATAAGTTCTCGTAGTCCCGGGACAGAACGCGTTTGCTTAATTTTTATCGATAACTCAACAAAGTTATCGATAAATGTCCATTTCAAACCATTGTTTTTTTGGCCAAAGCTTGCAAGTAATAAGAGCTAAGGCACTAATATTGTGTTTGCAGTCAATGAAAATGAGAGCGCTGTTAAAAGTTGGCACAACCTTGTGCTTTTTGTGCACATGCTCTCTGCACACAACCCTCGACAAACTGTGCTCCAAAGTAAACAAACTGATAAACTGCCGCTGCCCCATATCGCCCCCACCTTCTGAGATGGAGACAGAGATGCAAAGTGACAGGCAGGCAGGCAGGCAGGCGTTTGTGCCACTTAAGCAGAGCACCATTTAGAGGTTCCCTATGGAGCTTTTTAGTTGCCGGGACCTATCAACGCCAGAGCCATAAGATTAAGTTTACTATCGGCTGGAAAGCTGGAAAGCTTTGTGCTTGTCGTATAAACACAAATCGATGGTCATGAATTTGAATTCGTTGGCGTCTTATCAACTGGGCATCCGTTTATCCATGCACATGGCTGGGGCCTCAGTTACCTGTTCTGTGGGATTAGTCATCATGCAGGTGGTACTGCCTAGTTGGGCTTATCTAATCAGTGTCGGACTGATTTGACGTTCAACTGTTCTCAGTCGCAGTTCTAGCGTCTACGGTGGCATTGCTGGACGGGTTCGTCGCGCACAAACTGGTTAAAGTTAGTCAATTAGAAATTATGCATTAGGCACCAGCGAATTTATGCAACATCATTAGCCATGTCGAATTTATGGACCAAATGTGTCCACAAGTTTTTTAAATACGCGCCCAGCTATGTGGGTAAGTGGCCAGCTATGACTCATACATATAAACAATAAATGCAATCAACGTTATCTGCTTAATACGCAGTGTGCTTATGCTTCCTGCCCTGCGGACTCATCTTTGGCTATACGATCTGTGCGCTTATTGCCGAGCGCAATCTTCAAGACAAGCTCATCTACTATGGTCCTTTAATATTGGGCGCCTGTCTCTCCTTTCTCTGCACCCTTGGCATCCTGGCGATCAAGTTGGTCAAGCACAGCATTGTCTACTGGCAGCCACTGATTCTGATGGCAGCGGGCGGCTTCAATTTGCTTTCCAGCTGTTTCTATTTTGCTGATGGCCTTGGTGAGTCCTATTATCCCATCGAATTTTATATACAGCTTAGCTTTTTAAATAAAGAACAAAAATAGGGATATTTCCATAGGTTTGCTAAATATTAAAATTAACGATATAATATAAAATATTTGACGAGAAGTCAATCTTCCAAATTTTGTGACTAAAACTGTGGATAATATAAGCTTTCGCGATTTTTGGGGGCGGAAGGGGGCGTGGCCCCACAAATTTTTTATCGATCTTTAGAGGATGTCACCAGAAGTCTATCTTCCAATTTTAGTGACTAGCTCTAAAACTGTGGAAGATATAAAAAAATCCAAATTTTTCCGATCTTAAGAAGGGGTGACAAGAAGTCTATTTTCCAAATTTGGTGACTCTAGCTTCAAAACTGCGTGAAATATACGCGTGTTATCGAGTTGTGATTTCATGTATCTCGATTTTCGCGATTACGGGGGTGGGAGTGGGCGTGATCTGTAGAGGACGTCTCCAGTAATATATATTCCAAATATGGTGACTTTAGCTCTAAGACTGCGGGAGATCCAATTTGTTGGGGAGGCAACATACCTACCAAATTTGATGACTCTAGCTTCAAAATTATCGGAAATATTCACTATTACCGATTTGCCAGCCTCGTGGCATAAATTTGGAACAAACTTGATCTGAAACAGATGGCTACAAACATAACACAAAAAGTCTTAAGCCTCTGTCTTATGTCGTTTCGGAAATACGTGCGATCATTCAGACAGACAGACGGACGGTCTGACGGACATCCGACAATACCAATATACTGAGTACCTTTGGTAGCAGAGTATAAAAATACGACAGATTTATAGTTATTGTGGCCTAGACTTTGTGTAAAAAAATAAGCAATTAGTCAGCAGAGAAAGTTTTATATATATCCCAAGAATTTATGTAAGAAAGTATTTTAAAACTGTTTTATTACTTGTTGCTTTCAAATACTCAATATGTTTATTTATGATTCTGAAATATTACATTCTATTACTGACAACAATTAGATAGCCTTTTAATCGACTCTTAATTTTAGTTTAGCGACAAAAGCTTTTTAATTAACATATATAATTGATTGAATAAGTTACTGTACATCTGTTCTTAGTTTCTGCAATGAGTATAATGGGTTAAAAAGACGTTTGTTTAAATCATTGGAAACAATATCAGCAAATATGTATTGTTAAAATGGGCTAAATTTATTTAAATACCTCGACACATGTTATTTTTTTGTGGTATTTAATTGAATAGTGAAATGTGCAAATTGTACGGTATCATGCTTTGTTTTCTATCTATTTTTCATTGTTTCTATCTCTTTCCATGTCGTTCGCGCTCTCGCTCTCACTCTCACGCTCACTCTCACTCTGACAACTGCCTGACAATTTGTGATGATATGAATGTTGATGCGCCGCAGATCACGTGGGCGCTTACATGTCGTATGTGGCGCACAGCTTGACCTTTGTGGCCGGCTATGGGTTCCTGCACACGATCAGCTCGAAGGACAGTCGAGCCCTGATGATATCCGGCTGCTGTTCCTGCTATCTGCTGGGCATTGCCTCGGCGGTGAGCTTGATTAACGCCGCATACGTGAAGAATGTGAATCAGTATGCGACGCAAGAGGCAACCACCGAGCAGCTAATCGATGGCATCTATGTGAACTTTGCGGCCACGTATCTTTGCATATCGGCCGTCATGCTGGCAGTCCTCGTTGGCCTTAAGGTGCTGCATGTCCTGGGCACGGTGGACATGACGAACAGTCTGGACAACGACCTGCGCATCGCGAATGCGAACGGCAGCATCTTTGAGCCGCGCTCGGAGGTCATCAAGCGGCTGCAGTTTTTCTACGTGACCAAGAACCAACAGTGGCATGTGACGCTGCTGCTGCTCTTTGTTGAGGCGGTGCAATATGCGCTCTTCATCTACTTGGTCTTCTGGTTCGCCCTCAATGATGCGATGCGTCTGAACGATCTAATCTACGTCGACTCCATGTTCTGGGTGATATTCGCTGGCAGCGTTCTGGCCATCGTCTGTCTGTGCTTCTACTCTGCCAAAGTGCACTTCGTGACGACTCAGCTGTTGCTGCTGGTGCTCACGGTGCTGGCCATGATCATATATGGTGCGACCAGCTCCAAGGTGACTTTCTGGCTGCTTCTCGCAGTGTTCGGCGCGGCGTACTCCAGCCTTCAGATTGTCCTGCTGGAAGTGACGGATCTCCGCTGCACTGAGTGCATCATCTTCGCCTCGTACACTTTGAGGCTGATCAGCACCAGCATCGTTTATTACTACTTTGTGGCAAATGTGACCAACTCGTATTTCTACGCCAAGGATGAGAACACCCTGATGGCCCAGGGTTTTGTTTTCATGATAATCACATCGCTGCTGGCGCTCGTCGTGGGCATGAAGGTGCCGCGGACGCATCGCAGCAAGCTACTGGACATACAGCACGAGGTGTACGGCATTATCTTCCAGAAGCATCAGATCGAGCAGCTAAATGTGCGCTGGCTAAACGACGGCACCATTCCGACAATTGACCAGTGAAGGAGTTCGTGTTCATGTTCATTTTGTTGTTGTTGGGGTTGTTTTTGGTATTTTTTTGTTGTAGTTTTCTTTTTGTTAAATTACAGATAGTTCTAACGCTTAATGCACACAATCTGCACGGCGGCCGTGTGATCCCGACAGAAGTGGCTGGAACAGGCCGAGACATTGGCACACGGCGTCACCCGGTAATGATGCTCCTCTGCAATAAAGAAACACACTCACTAGTTCATCTCGACATTTTACAATCTACTACTACTATATAGTTGGGCATTTGCAGTGACAAGTCTACTGATAACCAACAAAACAATATACCCATATCATTTTGTCTATCTAGCTGTAGGAAAAATGTGATGTCACGTCAAGTACCATATCGTTTGTATAAAATGCAAAAGAGCTTATTAAACCGACACAAATATTAATTTACCTATTTCGTACCGTTTTTAAAAAGTTGTATCAATAATCGATGATGACGTAGTCTTGGAAATGCCCACATATCATATACTATCTGGCGTATGTATGTACTGGTTGTGGTTTTAATAATATCTCCCAAGCTACGTATGTACGTACATATGTATGTACATATGTATGTATGTCACGACACGTATTATAGTCTCGCCATTTTTAAAATAATATAGAAAATAGTGCAGCAACACAAGTGTTAATTCAAAGTGACTTATTGAATCACTGAATTGTTAACTTACAATGAATTTGTATATGTTGAACTCACTCATTTGACAACAAAATTACTTGCAATCAAATGCATTTATTCAATTTGAATAATAGTTTATTGTAGAAAATGTTAAATTTGCATTTAACTCATAATGAATACAAAGGTCACTTAAATTGCTGTCGAATGAGTGAGACTTAAATACACACCTTAGATCAATATCTGATGGAAGCTTTGGTCATAAAGACAAAAACTTGGAGTTGCACAACATTCGCCTTTTATAAGATGAAGTCAGAGAAGCTCGACTATATATGTATGTAGTTTGGTATGTACTCGCAACTGCGTCAGTTGCAACTCACCCAGCTGCTGCATGAACGTGTGCAGCGTATCCACGTTGCGCACGGTGCTGGCCAGCAGCATTTCGCAGCGATTGCCACGCTGCTCGTAGAGGTAGTCGAGGGCTGTGAGCAGGGCCGAGAACTGCGTATCGTCGTAGATAACGTCGGCGGCCAGCAGAAGATCGGGCGCCTCATGCTGCGGCCAGTCGAACTCGCTGATCTCATGCCAGCGCAGTTGGGCGCATTGCGGCGTATCCGCGTCGTCGGGATCGGCAAAGTTCAGGGCGACGTTGTCGCGCATCAGTTGGACGCAGGCGGCGCTGCCGTCAGTGATGAGGACTCGCTTAACAGGCAGCTGCAGCGACCGCTGCTTGAGCAGTATGCCCAGCAGACCTGTGCCGGCGCCGAGTTCCAGCACATTCTTGCCCTGCAATACACTGCGATGCTCCAGCAGATAGTCGGCCAGGGCCAGGGCTGCCTCCCAGGTGCACAGGCCGGTAGTGCCCTCGCTGACGAAGCTGGTGGACTCGCGCAGCGTGATCTGCTCCATCGGCTGCAGTATGTAGTGCTTGTAGGCGTACGATGAGGCGTCACTCAGAGTGGCCTTGGCCAGCTGGCCGCACAGGCTGTCGTATATGTCGTCGTGCAGCTCCTCGTGGTCCTTGAGCAGCTGCATCAGGCGCTTCACGAACGCCTCCTGGTAGCTGCGGCGCACCGGAAAGCGCTGATTCAGTGGATGCGCACAGGTGGCCGCGATCAGAGCACGCTGGGCATCCAGCTCCAGCGGCAACTGCATCGTCTGTGCAACAAGGTGGCAATAATATCGCATTTCCAATATCTATATCCACTAGCAACGAGCAACACTTACCGACCAGGCCATTTTATTGACGGGATAGCAGCAGAGGAATTGCTGCTGCAGTTTATCAAACTTGTTGCTGCCCATCTTGTGAGCTGGAATTAAATGCGAGCAGAGCCAACGCAGCCGATCGATCTGGCAGCCCTGCACAATCATCGCAGCCAGCTGGCAACACAGCTGTTACGCCCATGGTCATACTCTTTCGCACAGCTGCTCACCACTTACTGTTTGAAGCAATTGGTGACATATTCATATCACATTGGAATGCAGACTAGAAAACAAATTGTGTATATGTATGTGCATATGTATGTATATATGCCTCGTCATTTTAACATTGAAAACTCCTATTGTTATAACAGAACTTGCTTTAATTATTGTGACTATGGTAAGTTGGTTGTCTCTCTATTGAATTTGTTGTTGCTATAAATAAATTTCATATTTAAACTAGACTTTTCCAACAATTTTCTGGTCAAATATCTAACTGGAGCACGCTAAAGAGCATTTGTAAATCAGTGAGGTCTTTTTGACACTTAAAAGTTGTTTTATGTGTGATATTGCAATTAAAAGACTAATCTAATCTGCTTCAATTTAGCTTTACCTAGATACTATTTGTTTTAGATTGTTCAAATTACTCTATTTAAAAGTCGGATTTGTTATGCATTATTTTAAGATTGTTCTGTCGCACGCTCGAGGTGAAAGAAACCCCAACTGAGGCTAGATCTAGCACATACAGTGAATCACTAAAGTATTCTTTGCTAAGCATATGGCGCATAAGCCCAAGTGTTTCACCATCTTAGCAACTAATTTTTTATATTTTTTTTCACTGTATTCGTAGAATGATGTTTACGAAAGGCAATGCAAAAGAAAAAATTGGAAAACGTTTAACAGTTATCAAAATAGAGCAACAAAACTAACAACATGTTGCAGTCGGGCGGAGCCGGAAAATCTAGGATGAAATCTTTTGGGGTGGTCAGCCCTAGTCTATATTTCAAATTTGGGGACTCTAGCTTCAAAATTGCGGGATATATACACGTGTTATCGAATTGTGCATTCATGTATATCGATTTTCGCGATTACAGGGGCGGGAGTGGGCATGGTCGAAATTTTTCTGTGATCTGTAGAGGATGTAACCAGTAATACATATTCCAATTATGGTGACCTAAGCTCTAAAACTGCGGGAGATATAAGCATTTCAAATTAATTTTGGAGGGGGGCTGGTGGGCGTAATAATGGGCGTGGCCGATAAGCCTAGGATCCAATTTTTTCAGGAGCAATATACCTACATACCTTGGCTTCCTTCGAACCTTTAGGCAATTTTCACTCTGCCAACTGCACCACTCTCCCTAGCAAACACAGAAAATGCAGTGCTTATTAACATGGCCAATAGATGGCGCCAATTGTCATTTTATAACTGAATTTGACAATGCACGAAAGCTCCAACACGACTTACATATACACCCATATAGAGAATCAAACTTTACGACAGCAACAGCTGACGTTTTGTGTAAACTGTACCGCGAAGACAAACAAATTTAGTGATTTTTTTTTTTGGTTTTTTTTCTAGAAAAAAACCGTTTATTTAAGTTCAAGTTTTTATTTTGGGGATTTTGTTTGTCGTACGTGTTGTATTGAATTGTATTTTAAAACAGCAATTACTTTCGTTTATGATTTTTTTTTGTGTTGAATGCAACGAACTATGCAACTTCTTGTATTTGCAGATCTCTGTATGTTTTAGTGCACTATTGGAGGGGTTAATTGTCGATTATATATCGTATGAATATATTGTAAGTTCCATAAGCACTTATGTAAAACTATTTAAGTGAACATATATAGAATAGATCATATCGTTTGTAATACATTTATCGTATAAATGAATATGCATATAAACATTATAAGAATGTATTACATTTATAAAAAGTTTGTTAATGCGGTATTTCTCTTTTGCATTTTGCGTGGTTTGCTTTTTAAATTTTTCTGTTATTTTGTATGTTTTCTATTATGTTTTTTGCATGGGCTTGCTTGCTTGCTTTTCATGTTGTTGCCTAAACGTATAAAATGCATGTAAATCTAAAACTTATTTAATCAACTGGCACACCCAAAACCTTGCGGCAGAGGGCTAGCCAAACGTATCCGTAGCTTTCATTATAATTATATATATGATAAGTTGTGTTTCCTCGAAAATATGTATTAGGTGAAAAAATAAAAGTATTATATATATATATATAAAATAGATGCAGCGTTATGTGTACTCATTTCTGATGTGTTCGATGTTTGTTTGCTGGCCAACTGAGATGTTGTCCACTCGGCCTGGTCGCCCGCTTTCCACGCTGCGCCTCGATGGCAACGCAACGCCGCTGCATTCACCATTGGCGCCCTGCCGCCGTCTTGCCGCACGTGCAACGCATCGCGCTGCCAAAGGAAGCGCTGCACGCACTCGCCCAAGGATCTCGGTTGGGCGGTATACGACCGCACAGCGGCTTCTTTCGGTTCTGTTGAGTTTATGGGGACCGCTGTGCGGTGCACTTTAGAGCGCAGCGCTTCCGGTGGCAGCACGCCGCACGCGCTGTTGGTATTACGGGGGCGATGTTGGAGATGGCGGCGTGGCGCCGATTGCGGATGCAGCGGCGTCTATCGCAGGTTCTTGGGTATGCGATGGCGCCGGCCAACGCAGCGTGGGGAGCGGACGGCGCACAAACTTAAAAACTAATATACATTTATAATAATAGCAATAGTAATAATAATAAGAGTTACAGGTATTCATTATAATATTCATAGATTATTTTGTTTTATATATGTTTACAACGGTGCACAAGTTTGCACGCACGTTATTGTTGTGGTTGTTCTTGTATTGTTGATTTTATAATTGTTTTGTTTTGTGTTTGTATGTGCTTGGTTATACAATTATAGTTCTATATATATGTATATATAGTTTTTATATGTATGTATATGTTGTATTGAATATAAATGAAATCAAGCTCCAAATGCCGAACAATTTAAAACTGTTTATGTTTATGTATCGTTCCATAAAACAAATGTGTATGATAAATGTGATTTTTTGTGTATTTTTGTGTTTGTCTTGTGCAAATTGTTGCAGCAGCAGCGCTTAAGCACGCTCGCCGCGGATGCGACGTGCCAACTGGATGTCCTTGGGCATAATGGTCACTCGCTTGGCGTGAATGGCGCACAAGTTGGTGTCCTCGAACAAGCCGACCAAATAGGCCTCAGAGGCTTCCTGCGAACAGAACGGAAAACACGTTTTGTAACTTGCGATCGATCGGTTTGATCTGGTTAACTGCCTACCTGCAGAGCGCCAATAGCGGCCGACTGGAAGCGCAAATCGGTTTTGAAATCCTGGGCGATCTCACGAACCAGGCGCTGGAAGGGCAGCTTGCGGATGAGCAGCTCAGTCGACTTCTGGTAGCGACGAATCTCACGCAGAGCCACGGTACCAGGGCGATATCGATGGGGCTTCTTCACGCCACCGGTGGACGGGGCCGACTTGCGGGCTGCCTTGGTTGCCAGCTGCTTACGTGGAGCCTTGCCTCCAGTTGACTTACGGGCGGTCTGCTTGGTACGAGCCATCTTTACTTAGTGCTGCAAGAAATTGGCATAGGTTAAAAACACACGTTTGGACTTCGATTCACTGCCGCGAAGGCGACGCTTAGCGCCGAAGCGCTGGCGCGCGACTGATGCGAATGTGGCAACTATGATAACAACGAAAGCAGCTCCGGTTGAGCAGTCGCCAGTCGCAGCAGCAGCGCCAAAAAAAGCGAGGGTTGGAATCTTTCAGCAGCTGCTGAAATTTTCTTTCTGTTCGGTTTCGTGCTGTGCGTTTTTCCTTAGCTGTTTGGATTTGTGCTCCTTTCTGGGAACACTTCACAACTTCCACTTCAATTGCGACGTCGCCGCAGTCGTCTGCTGCTGTTGCTGCAGCGACAGTGCGGCAGCCCACAGCTTGTGAGTGCCCACTTGAGCCATTGTGTGAGTGCATACATTTTTATACCCTGAACCCATTAAAAATGGGTAAAAAGGGTATTATGGTTTTGTGCAAATGTATGTAACAGGCATAAGGAAGCATCTCCGACCATATAAAGTATATATATTCTTGATCAGGATCAACAGTCGAGTCGATTTAGCCATGTCCGTCTGTCTGTCTGTCCGTCCGTCCGTCTGTCTGTATGAACACGCGGATATCAGAGACTACAAGAGCTAGAGACTTCATATTTGGAACATAAGTTCTCGTAATCCCGGGACAGATCAAGTTTATTTCATTTTATCGATAACTCGTCCCGTTTAAATGTTATCGATAAATTTAGATTTCAGACTAGCGTTTTTGGGAATTAACTTAAAAGTTATAAGAGCTAGAGGCTCCAAATTTGGCACGTATAATCTCGAATAGCATACACATGTAACAAATATTTCACTTTTTGGATACCACCCCCCAATCCCCCCAAAAGTTCAAAAAACTCATTTTTTAAGGTATGACCTTGCAATTTGGTTTGGTCACACATTTTATAGCCAATGTCATGAACTACAAATTTTAGAAAGATCGGACAATAAACACAGAAGTTATTTAAGATTTTACTTTCCATTGTGTGGGGCTCAGTGAAAAAGCAAGCTAACTGCTTAAACCGCATGCACTGCTTGCAGTATGTGTGTGCTTGTATGTATGCACACTATTAGGCAAGTATGAATGGATGTCAGAACTGGGTTCAGGGTATCTCCTAGTCGGGCACTCCCGACTAGAGCACTCTTACTTGTTTCTTTTCGTTTCTTTGCTTTGTTTCTGTATGTGTGAGTGCCTTGAGCTCAGCATGAATCGTTATTTTTTTCGCCCGAGCCAGCCAGCCTTTCTTTTATTTTACTTTTTTTGTACTCGAACGTCGTGAGTTTTGCGTTTTGCTTTGAATAAGCGCAGAATCAATCATGTTAAAGTAATGAGTTGTAGTTTTCAGTTTTAGATCTACGCACACACACAAAGGCAATCATACACACACACACACACACACAGTCACTCGACGCATTCGCTTGGAACATATGCACACATGACTTTCTAGGAGGCCCACAACAAAACGGTAAACGCGATCACCACTCGAGCAAACATAAACAAAAGTACAAGACATATTCAGATGCGCCGAAAGCTTGCATTCTCATTACATTACATTACGAATAAAAATATGTATGCATATATATATAAGGAAGTAATAGCACATACAATTATTTTTTAATACAGTAATATAACAAATATAACAAGTAAGAATGCTCTGGTCGAGAGTGCCCGACTACGAGATACCCAGAACCCAGTCCTTACAATCATTCATTCTAATCTAAATACACACATGATGCAGTACAAGCAGTGCAAGCGGTTTAAGCAGTTAGCTTGCTTTTTCACTGAGCCGCACACAATGGAAAGTTAAATCTTAAATAACTTCTGTGTTTATTGTCCGATCTTATTGAAATTTTTGAGGCAAGCAATTGTCAATAATATGTGTGACCAAACCAAATTGCAAGGTCGTACCTTCAAAAATGCGTTTTTTGAACTTTTGGGGGGTTTGGGGGTGGTATCCAAAAAGTGAAATATATGTTATATGTGTAGGCCAAATTTGGGGCCTCTAGCGCTTAAAACTTGTAAGTTATAGCCCAAAAACGCTAGTCTAAAATCGAAATTTATCGATAACTTTTTAATGGGTCGAGTTTTCGATAAAATGAAATAAACTTGATCTGTCCCGGCACTACGAGAACTTATATTCCAAATATGAAGTCTCTAGCTCTTATAGTCTCTAAGAGCCGCGTGTTCATACAGACGGACGGACATGGCTAAATCGACTCGGCTGTTGATACTGATCAAGAATATATATACTTTATATGGTCGGAGATGCTTCCTTATGCCTGTTACATACTTTTGCACAAAATCATAATACCATTTTTACCTATTTTTAATGGGTTCAGGGTATAAATATGGGCGTTTCGATGGTATCATATTTTTTCAATCGTACGCACTTGAAGTAAAACAAGGGGGAAATGATTATCTTCGGCGTGCCGAAGATTCTATACTCATACAACATATTTAATATATATTTGAAAAAATAAAAACCAATAAGTAGCGGCTGGGATTTGAACCGAGTTCTCCCCGAGTTCTTTCGATTTTACACCTTAAGTGTCAGACGCTCGCAACTTTATATAAGAGCCAAGATCACAAATCTTAATATTTGTCAGCAAGGTTTTTTTTTGTATTAATTGTTATTAAAATCTCTGTTTGGTCGCAAAATTTAATGATCTTCCTGCAAGTCC
This sequence comes from Drosophila flavopinicola, assembly GCA_035042425.1. Lineage (NCBI taxonomy): Eukaryota > Metazoa > Arthropoda > Insecta > Diptera > Drosophilidae > Drosophila > Drosophila flavopinicola. The sequence goes on from JAWNLL010000407.1 coordinate 30,630, forward strand.
TTTCGACGCAATGACAACAAATGTTGTTTTTCGTCGGTTGAACAGTAAAATGACCCAAATGATAAAAATTGCGCTTGCGACTTTGCATTCGATTATCTCGAAGTGCGTTTTAAATAAACGCAATTTTTTTTTAAATTAATTAAATTTGATTGTTTTACTACGAAAATATGGTAACACAAAGTGTTTTCAAGAACTTGTAATTTTTTAGTCTCGGTGGACCTCGCCATGGAAGTGCCGATATATGATGTTATACGAATGTATTTAATATACATATACATATGTATATATATGTGCATACATATGTACATATATTCGATAGAAATTGTTGCATATTTTGCAAAACTAAAAACAATTTTTGCATTCTATAGTTCTGTTATGATTAGTCACGATTGAACTTCCAAGCAATTCAAAAATATTTGCAATACAATAGAAAACATTCGAGAACAAGTAAGAGTGCTCTAGTCGGGAGTGCCCGACTACGAGATACCCTGAACCCAGTCCTTACAATCATTCGTACTGCTCTAAACACACACATGCTGCAGTACAAGCAGTGCAAGCGGTTTAAGCAGTTAGCTTGCTTTTCGCTGAGCCCCACACAATGGAAAGTTAAATCTTAAATAACTTCTGTGTTTATTGTCCGATCTTATTGAAATTTTTGGGGCAAGTAATTGTCGATAATATGTGTTACCAAACCAAATTGCAAGGTCGTACCTTCAAAAATGCGTTTTTTTAACTTTTGGGGGTTTGGGGGTGGTATCCAAAAAGTGAAATATTTGTTACATGTGTATGCTATTCGAGATTATACATGCCAAATTTGGGCTCTCTAGCTTTTATAACTTTGAAGTTATGTCCCAAAAACGCTAGTCTAAAATCAAAATTTATCGATAACTTTTGAATGCGATGAGCTATCGATCAAATGAAATAAACTTGATCTGTCCCGGGATTAGGAGAACTTATGTTCCAAATATGAAGTCTCTAGCTCTTGTAGTCTCTGATATCTGTGTGTTCATACAGACAGACAGACGGACATGGCTAGATCGACTCGGCTGTTGATACTGATCAATAATATATATACTTTATATGGTCGGAGATGCTTCCTTATGCCTGTTACATACATTTGCACAAAACCATACTACCTTTTTACCCATTTTTAATGGGTTCAGGGTATAAAAAAGTATGCAGTTTTATCAGTTTGCAAACATCACACCTACACTACAATTGCAAACAGATGCATCCCATCAGATACATTTTGGATCAATAGCAAGGCGTAAATTTTGTTGATATGAATGGCCACAATACACACATACATAAATATATATGCACGTACATAAATACGGCAGGTGCTTCCTTTTTGTGCATATTTCGTAACAATATTAGTAAGCAACATGCAGAAAAACAAAATGTTGGCGCCCATTTGAATGCCACATGGGAAAACGGGCTGGCAATATTATCGCAGTAGTAGCAATGGCAATAGATAAGACACAGAACGAGCGGAAGAGAGAGCGAGAAGAAGCGATAAAGTGCCCAACCGAAAATTGCGTCGTTCGCATTTAACGCGCGCAAAGCAACACACATGCTTGTGTGCGTGTGTATGTGTGGATTATCTGCAGCACCACTCTAATGCCAACATGCAGGCGTGTGCGTGCACATGTAATGTAATGCAACGTACATATAATTACTGCAATTTTTAGTAGTTTGGGTAAAAAGCAACCGCTGTTTCTTCGCGAACCAACTAAAAGAAAAACAACAAACTTACATGCATGCATATGTACATATGTACATTTGCACACTCACACAAGCACAAACGCACGCTCAAAAGTCGATGCGCATGTGTCACCATCACCAGTGTGTGCGTGCAGAGCGCCAGTATACACACGCACACAACTATGCAAAATGAAAATAACAATAAACGCTGGTCAGTAAAGAATATGATGTCACATTAAAAAGTACAGCATTGGTAATAAAACAAAGCAAAAGCACTAAACAACTGCGCGCCTTTTTCCATATGCTGTTATTTTCCACTGTCCAGGGTCAATTAATATTTGTAAATATTATAAGCTTTTTACGTTCAACTTGTCTGCAATGGCCGCCATTTTGAAAACGCAACAACAAGTACACCACACTAAAGTGTGCCTATGCATTCGTCGTGCAAACGAAGTCACCATCAATCTTCGCAGTTGTCGCCGTCGCACATTGTATGTATCCACAAAAAAAGCTAATCTAGCACTAAAAGTGGTGCTCCGCCGGCCGTCCAGCGCAGCCCCCCTAGCAAAACACAACCAATACAATTTTTCTATTGCACAAACAACTAATTCAGACGATGATAACAACGTAGCAAGCACTTTCACCATGAACACACAAAAAATGAAGTAAAAAAATGGATTTAATAAATTTGACAACACTCACCGTGAAAAAAGTTAAACTGTATTTATATTCTTGATAATTCACAGATAGCCCGAACTGCTTCTAACGACTTAGGATTTCACAATGATATGGTATCAATTTTTTCTAAGGCAAACTGGGTTTCGATATACATCGCACTTCGATATGGCATCGATGGTTGCTTAAGACTCCTAGAGCTGAGTCGTTATACCGTCTATATCAACAAAACAAAATACCAAATGTAAATATGAAAAAAGAGTTGTACAAATTCAAGTTGCTTATGCCTTAGTAGTAAGTTTACTCAAGATTTGTTCATAGTATTTTTCGATTTTACGGAAGCGCTTCATAAAATTCAAATGAATGATGTATCGATGCCACAAGACAATATTGTCCATAGAAGAAAACATCGATAGTTCTGCGATGCAACGACTTTCACAAAAGATGGGAAACGTTGCGTATAAACTATCGGTGTTACAAATATGGACAGGAGGAGCCAAACATTTTAAACGTGCAGGGTATAAAATATAAGTTTTGATTTCTTTTATTGTCTCTGTAATATGGAATGTAAATGGATCGTATTTTGTCGCCATATATATGTTCAGTGATGAATTCGCGCATATTAAACAATTATTATCGTATTAATTCAATTTATATCAAAAGTATGCTAAATAAGCCGAGCGTGCTGCCAATAAAAGTTCAGTATGATGTTACAACTTACCATTTTGAGTATAACATAGATAGGGTATTCCGTCTTATAAATTGGGCTTGTAGTCCACTTTCAGCGGTCTTACACTAATTCAAGAAAAAGCGGCCAAGTGGATAGTCCGCTAAAAAAAAGTTCTCCCACAACTCTAGGCACACAGATAACAAGGCTTATTTCGTTTTAATTCATTTAACCTCTAGATGGGTCGTACATGCATGTCAAATAAGTTTTGTTTTGTTTATTGTTTTGGCACTTCGTCATCGTCTCAAACAAATGATTTTGATTTAATAAACAAAACAATATTATAGCAGCTATCGCCAAATTTCAAACAGAATAGCTTTTTCATGAAATCATTTAGGTTGTTCCGTTCTTTTATACATTTATTTGCTTTCAGTTAAGTTAGATTAAATTATAATCATATAACTTAATATCCTCAGATACTTTGCATTTGAATCCCATCAATAACTATAACTTTCAATAAAAACTATCTAGTTTCTTATCGAATTTTTGAATGAATTCTGGAGGCATTCCAAAAATAACATCCCCAATTTGAGTATAACAGTACAGCAGAGTTTGGATGCTGGTATATTTTGCTGAGCAAACTGGTATATTTTTGCTTTAAGGATTCGGTCATGCTGATTTGAAAACGAAGTGCAACGGACATACATAGTCGATATTATTGTTGTTTTGTAAGCAGACCGTGGCGAGTAATTGTCGTCTAACTCAACTGATTTTTTTCTTGTTTATTTTTTGTGTGACTGTGTATGGGGCTGTGCAAATTGCATAGCTCAGCCCGTGCGCGTTTGTTATTTTATTTGTGTAGGTCAAGGTGAAGCAGCTTCTGCAGCGCAGCAGAAAAGACAAACAGCTGCCCAAAAAGCACCGTTAGTTTGTTGTTGTTCTCGATTCGCATAAGAGCGGTGTCAGCAGGACGCAATCACAGATCTATAGCTTGTGTGTGTGCGTGCGTGAGTGTAAGTGTGTGAAACCTTAAAAGTCAATACAAATACATATATTTTTGCACCGTTGTTTTTTTGTCTCACTCTCGCGTGTAAAAAAATTGATCAGTGTCTTATGTTTTAAAATCTTATTTATAAATAATATGATCATGCTGCCCAAAGTTTTTATTTATTTCTTAAACTGATGCTCGGTGCTTTCAAATATTTTGTATCTTAATTTTGGTGAATTATAAAAGGCAAAACTTGTTTTTCAAATAGTCAAAATTTGCGCCGGCTTCAAATTTTGCTCGATAAAACAGCTAGATTTGACTGGAAAAATTGCGAATCGGGCAGCACTGCAGATGCTCATCAACACACACACATACACACACATACACACACACACACACACATGCACATACACATGCACACACTCACCTATGTACACACATTTATCGCGGTCGTTGATAAGAACAAGAACCAGCAGTAAACATTTAACTATTGCAGTGCAAAGTGAATGGCCCCCAACGCTTCGGTTAGCTTAGCTTAGCTGAGGCAACAGCATCGATTTTCGCGCAACAAGTAAATATTGAGACTGCAACAGCATTAACAAGGCAGACAAAACGGCGTATCTACAGCAGCGTCGCCTTTTCAGCGGTGGCGGCGTCGGCGTTGGCATCTTGGGCATGAAACAACAGCCGCCGCCGCTGCCGCAGACGCAGCCGCCGTCGCTGGCTGGAGGATCGGAAGGAGCAGGATCAGGATCGGCCGAGAGCAGCGCTGTGGCCAGTGTCATTGGCAGCCTTAACAACAACAACAGCAGCATTGAGGCTGCCAAATCTCGTCCGCCTTTATATCCGAAACGTAAGTTTTCATCAGGCGTATTTCCATTATCGATTCCAATCAAATCATTGGAAATAATGGGAATTACTTTAAAAAAACAAAAGTATAGCGATATTAGAACATAATAATATAGAGCGATGTGTATAAAAACAAGTAAGAGTGCTCTAGTCGGGAGTGCCCGAGTACGAGATACCCTGAACCCAGTCCTAACAATCATTCGTACTACTCTAAACACACACATGCTGCAGTACAAGCAGTACAAGCAGTGCAAGCGGTTTAAGCAGTTAGCTTGCTCTTTCGCTGAGCCCCACACCCTGAACCCATTAAAAATGGGTAAAAGGGTATTATGGTTTAGTGCAAAAGTATGTAACAGGCATAAGGAAGCATATCCGAACAAGTCGATTTAGCCATGTCCGTCTGTCTGTCTGTCCGTCCGTCTGTATGAACACGCGGATATCAGAGACTACAAGAGCTAGAGACTTAATTTTTGGAATATAAGTTCTCGTAGTTTATTTCATTTCATCGATAATTCGTCCCGTTCAAAAGTTATCGATACATTTCGATTTCAGACCTGCGTTTTTGGGTCATAAATTTTTGAAGTTATGACCTTGCAATTTGGTTTGGTCACACATTTTATTGCCCAGTTTGTGCCCAAAAAATTTCAATAAAATCGGGCAATAAACACAAAAGTTTTTAAGGATTTAACTTTCCATTGTGTGGAGCTCAGTAAAGAAGCAAGCTAACTGCTTAGACTGCTTGCACTGCTTGTAGCATGAGTATGTTTGTATGTACGTACACTGACTGGTTAGCATGAATGAATGTAAGGACGTGGTTCACGGTATCTCCTAGTCGGGCACTCCCGACTAGAGCACTCTTTTAATATATGGTTTGGATTAAAATGGTTGTTGAGTTAAACTAAATGAAAGTAAATATATATTCTTAAAGATTCGTAGAATAACAATGCAAATAGGTTAATAAATTGCTTGAGTTATATTAAATTCTAAACGATTCATACAAAAGAAGAAGAATAAAGATTCCATGGCGGAGCTTCATAATTGCTATTAAAGTGAATAATTGAGATTCACGCAGTTTCACGATCGATCGGAGTCAAAACAACAAGGAAATGTAGCCTTCGGGACGGCAAAAATTAGATACCCTGCAAAAAATCGAATGAAAATGAGGTGAGATCCTCATATTTTCATTTTAATGTATGTATATGTGTCTGAGAGTTGTTAATTCATTTGTAGAACGAATAACGAGGTCACAAACAAGAATATTTAATAAAAGTAAATAGCTTAGTTATTCAATCAGTGTACACTCAAAATGATGGAACAGCTCGTTACATTGTTGTATTAGTTATGCGGCTGTACTAAATATTGCTCCCCTCCACGTTTTGTTGTTTGTCCGTTCCTTTCTCTTTTTTCCCTTGTTCTCATTTTGGCACAACTGCTTTTGCAGTCGCCCCAGCCCAGCCGCCTTCGCTCCGGGCTCGGCCTCAAATTGGTTCTCCGATCGCACTGCGGCTCCGGCTGCCTAGTTGCCTAGCTGCCTAGTCCATTTTTGGTGGGCGTCGAATGCGCGCCGTGACTATTTCCAGTTTGCCGACTGCACTTGGAAGACCCTCTTACCCAAAGCCAGGCCCATGGCAATGACAGTGGCAGTGGCAGTGGGTATGGGAATGGGAATGGGCAACGTGACCGCAGCTAACAGTAGTTGACATGTTGTTAGCGTTTTTGTCTTCATGGTTTGCCCAAAAGGGGCTGTCACTTGGACTGGCCTTTGCTGTAGTCATTTGATACGCTTTGTGGATCCATACCGATACAACAACCAAATACAGCCAAACTTCTCCACGTCGACATAGCACAAATTAAACTAGTACAAACTTGGAGTGTCTAAAAGCGAGATGGCTTTTTTATGCATAGCAAACCACAGAAATAATCTTTTAAAATTGAAATTTATGCATTTCTAGCATTTTTTCAAGATAAGATTTCATTAATTATACTCTTTCCGAAGCAATAAGTATATTAAGTATGTGCTGAAGTTTGTAACGCATAGAAGGAAGCGTCGAAGACCCCCAAAAGTTACTGCCGGTATGTTTAGAATGACAAAACAAATTGATCTAGCCATGTCCGTCTGTCTGTCTGTATGTATTCAAACTAGTCCTTCAGTTTTTGAGCTATCGTGATAAAACTTTGCACATAGACTTATTATTCAAAGGGACAGTACATTGGTCGGAACCGGCCGGATCGGACCACTATATCTTATACTGCCATACAATTGGAAGTCGGTTTTGGCCATAAATCCCATGTTTTCAAAGCTATCGCGATGAAACTTTGCACAGATACTTATTATTCAAACATACATCACATTGATCGGATCCTGCTAAGTCGGATACTATATATCTTATAGCTGCCATACAACTGGAAATAAATTTAATATTTCAATACAAAATTTAAATTCATGTGATATCAATTTTTTACAGCTAATGAAAGTGCTGCAGTTGGCAGAGTGAAAGTTGTCTAAGGGTTCGAAAATAGTATAAAATCTTCGGCAGGTACGACCTGGCAATTTGGTTTGGTCACACATATTATCGACAATTGCTTGCCCCAAAAATTTCAATAAGATCGGACAATAAACACAGAAGCTATTTAAGATTTAACTTTCCATTGTGTGGGGCTCAGCGAAAAGCAAGCTAACTGCTTAGACCGCTTGCACTGCTTGTACTGCTTGTACTGCAGCATGTGTGTGTTTAGATTAGTACGAATGATTGTAACTGGGTTCAGGGTACATCGTAGTCGGGCACTCCCGACTAGAGCACTCTTACTTGTTTTAATTGGGTATTGGATGTATTGTGATTTCATAGTCAGATTGTACACAAAATATTGCAATTATATTATTTACACGCATATATATGTATGCACATATATTATTTGTAAGGTTAGCTTAGCCCGGATGATGGTATATGTTATTTCTGAAGTTATAGTATTAGTTAAATTGCTTCTTTATTTCCACACCATACACATTGTGACAATCTCACACAACCCTTATATATAGTGTATTCTTTAATGTAGACGTGATAAGATAAACAGCTTTTAGCTTATGCCATATTTTCATGCCTTCAATATATTTATAAGAATTATGTACTCATAGGTATTTTATCTACCTTAGTCACTTGCTGACGTCACAATCTACATTCCTGCTTGTTTCTTTATTTTTATTTTTACCATTCGATAATTTGCGATAAAATTTAACATTTAAACAACATTGCAAATTATTATGGTTTTCTCTCTCGCTCTCTCCCTCGCGCTCTTTTGCTGATTCTCTGTTAATCGTTCTAATTGCCTTCCCACCGTCCCTATCCAATTTTAAATGCAGCATTTGAGAAGTCATAAAGAATGCTTCATTGTTGCGTGTAACTAGTTGCTACTGTGCTTCTTGTTGTTGTTGTTGTTGTTGCTTTTGTTGTTGATGTGGCAGCTGGAAAATGATTACACATGTTATTGTTGTGCCATGGCATTGTCTTAATTGGGGGCGTCTATGCCAGCCTCCATAGATAGCCAAGGGGCGTGGCGTGGCGGGGTCGTAACTGGGCCCACGTTATATAAAAGGAAAATGTTGCCGTTATTGGAGCGTACATCAGCGCACAGCCCTGTCAACTGCCTTTACAGAATGCTTATGCATAACGGCTAAATGAAGATGAGAATTCCCTTTCATAGTAGACTATCAGATATTATCCGGCTTTGGCTGGGTCAAGTACTTTTCACTTTAATGACCTTCCAAAGCTGTAAGGACTACGAAGCTAAAATTTGCACGGGCTTTGAACATGTACCCCCCCATTTTCCACACAGAAATTGAAAATTCCAAAAAGTTCGTATATATACGTTCGTAATGTATTTTCATAAAATACTGTAACAAGTTCAATTTTCAATCTACCATTTGGCCTCCACATTTATCGCCAGTCGGTATGTAAACTGTAGGAATGCATAAGCAAACCAAACTTGGCTTAAACGTAATCAAAAACAAGTAAGAGTGCTCTAGTCGGGAGTGCCCGACTAGGAGATACCCTGAACCCAGTCCTTACAATCATTCGTACTACTCTAAACACACACATGCTGCAGTACAAGCAGTACAAGCAGTGCAAGCGGTTTAAGCAGTTAGCTTGCTCTTTCGCTGAGCCCCACACAATGGAAAGTTAAATCTTAAATAACTTCTGTGTTTATTGTCCGATCTTATTGAAATTTTTGGGGCAAGCAATTGTAATATGTGTTACCAAACCAAATTGCAAGGTCGTACCTTCAAAAATGCGTTTTTTTAACTTTTGGGGGGTTTGGGGGTGGTATCCAAAAAGTGAAATATTTGTTACATGTGTATGCTATTCGAGATTATACATGCAAAATTTGGGGTTTCTAGCTCTTATAACTTTGAAGTTATGTCCCAAAAACGCTAGTCTAAAATCAAAATTTATCGATAACTTTTGAATGCGACGAGTTATCGATCAAATGAAATAAACTTGATCTGTCCCGGGATTAGGAGAACTTATGTTCCAAATATGAAGTCTCTAGCTCTTGTAGTCTCTGATATCTGTGTGTTCATACAGACGGACAGACGGACAGACAGACGGACATGGCTAGATCGACTCGGCTGTTGATACTGATCAATAATATATATACTTTATACCGACCATATGCTTCCTTATGCCTGTTACATACATTTGCACAAAACCATTATACCCTTTTTACCCATTTTTAATGGGTTCAGGGTATAACAAGTGAGAACGTTGCAGTCGGGCGGAGCCGACTGCGTGCTACTCTGATACAAATTTAAGAACAGCTGAAAGAAAGTGAACAGAAAATTTTTGCTGGTGTATGGGTGACCCGAAATCGGCCTTCCAAGTTTATGGGGACGGGAGGGGCGTGGTGGATCTTAAGAAGGGGTGACCAGAAGTCAATTTTCCAAATTTGGTGATTTTAGCTCTAAAACTGTGGAAGATATACATTTTCGCGATTTTTGGAGGCGGGAGGGGGCGTGGCCCCAACATTTTTTCCGATCTTTAGAGGGGGTGACATGAAGTCTATCTTCCAATTTGGGAACTCTAGCTCTAAAACTGTGGAAGATATAAGCTTTCGCGATTTTTGGGGGCGGGAGTAGGCGTGGCCCCAAAAATTTTGGCCGATCTTTAGAGCGGGTGACAAGAAGTCTATCTCACAAATTTGGTGACTAGCTCAAAACTCTAGAAGATATAAGCTTTCGCGATTTTTGGGGGCGGGAGGGGCGTGGCCCCCAAATTTGTTGGCCGATCTTTAGAAGGCTTGGCCAGAAGTTTACCCTCAAAGTTTGGTGGCCCTAGCTCTTAAACTGTGCGAGATATAGGCTTCCGTGTTTCGTGGGGGCGTGGTGGCTGGGGGGCGTTCTAGTGGGCGTGGCCGGAAAATCCAGGACGGAATCTTTTGGAGTGGTGAGCCCTAGTCTAAATTCCAGATTTGGGGACTCTAGCTTCAAAATTGCGGGAAATATACACGTGTTATCGAATTGTGCATTCATGTATATCGATTTTCGCGATTACGGGGGCGGGAGTGGGCGTGGTCGAAATGTGATCTGTGATCTGTAGAGGACTTCACCAGTAATATATATTCCAAATATGGTGACCTTAGCTCCAAAACTGCGGGAGATATAAGCATTTCAAATTATTTTGGGAGGGGGGGCTGGTGGGCGTAATAATGGGCGTGGCCGATAAACCTAGCATTCAATTTTTTCAGGTGGTCACCAGCAATATACCTACCAAATTTGATTACTCTAGCTTCAAAATTGTGGGAGATATTCACGTTCAATCGACTTGTGATTGGAGGTGTATCGACATGTTATCGATTTGCCAGCCTCCCAGTAGGCGTGGCATAAATTTGAATTAACACAAAAGATTTCAAGAGTCTATCTAATATCGTTTCGGAAATACGTGCGCTCATCCAGACAGACAGACAGACGGACGGCCTGACGGACATCCGACAAAACCAATATACTATGAGTACCTTCGGTATCAGAGTATAATTAAACAGGACTTTTGTATACTGAATATTCTGAAAATATTTTATAAATAACTAAAAATACTCAAATTGGATTACAATAAGGTTGTGCAAATACAATTTTACACAGAACTCAATAAAATTGAGACACATTCGCAAATCAAAGAAAATCAGCTTAGGTTATTTACCTTTTATAAAGTTCCTCAGCAAATGTGATATCAATAACATATAAAACCTATATACATAGATATAAATAAGACAGGCCAGCCAGTCTATGTTTGCATGTAATAGATGACGCTTCTACTCACACTAACTTATCTTTATCAGTATTTGAACTGGAAACTGGTTGTCAAGTATTGAGTTAGCAGATAATTATTGATTGAATAATGTATTACAAACACTCGATGAGCTCAGTTTTAAGAAATACGAAATCTTCTAATTACGACTATTATCGCTATTGGATAGATTGGATGGAGTAACCTGATAAAAAGGTAGTTATAGTTTCAGCCTTCTCCACACAAAAGCGAGACATTTTCTTGTCGCCGTACAAATCAGAGACGACTTCAAATTCGAACGGATTGAATAGAATTCAATGGTATCCGCTCGAAGGCAATGGATGCGAATGGAATCTTCAATACAACGAACATTTTGTAGAAAAATGCAAGACGTGAATTTCACTGAAATTTCTATACATTCCCAATAAAAAGGAGCAGGAGTCGCTGTTGCAGTTGCATAGACATAAGGGTGGGGAGGCAACTTGGGAAGCTGCTCGTTCAGTTACTTCAAACGTGCGTCCATTGTTGTCGATTGGAATTCTCAACGTGCTGCTAAGGCCAACGTCTATTTACGGAACATTGGGAGCACATCGAGTAGCCTTTGGTGGTACAATCTGCGGTGGTTGCCGCTGCCTTTTGTTTGTTTACTCAATACCTTTAAAGCTGGCAGCACGGGCAAAAGCTGCAACACGAAACCAAAGCCGATGCCGATGCCGTTGCCTATGCCGTTGCACTGTGTTCAATGACTGGCTGTCCGTTTGCTGGTTGTAGTGATGGTGATTGTGATGGTGATGGTGGCGGGGGCGTTGCAGTTGCACTCGTGCGTTCAACAAGAGCCACTCGAACTACAGTTGCCAACTTGCAAGCTGCAAGCTACATTCGAGGCCTGCAAGCAGCTCTAAATGAACTTAATTGCATGAAATTGAGACACGAGACTTGATACATGAGGCGCAGATGGAGATGGAGGCGGTGACGTAGGGGCATAATCCGCACCGAGATTCATTCAAAATTCATGCGTCGTCTTTAATTTGGAACTGTGTGCTAAGTGCGCCGTCAAATGAGCTGTCATAGTAATGATCGTCGCTAAAAGGCGGCAATCTTTAAGCTAGAGATGAACAACATGACTAGGAAGTGTCTAATATAATAGAAATCAAGTGTATATACATACATATATACTTATGGGCCACTTTACAACCGAATTAGCAACAGTTCAAGCTAAGAAACGATTGCATTCTCAGAATCGTTTTATATTTAGTTTACAAATGTAATGTGCGATATTTATTTGTTCTTAACTACTATCAATTTATAGAGGTTACATTTTTATACCCTGAACCCATTAAAAATGGGCTAAAAGGGTATTCTGGTTTTGTGAAAAAGTATGTAACAGGCATAAGGAAGCATCTCCGACCATATAAAGTATATATATCATTGATCAGTATCAACAGCCAAGTCAATCTGTCTGTCTGTCTGTCTGTCTGTCCGTCCGTCTGTCTGTCTGTATGAACACGCGGATATCAGGGACTATAAGAGCTAGAGACGTCATATTTGCAATATAAGTTCTCGTAGTCTCGGGACAGATCAAGTTTATTTCATTTTATCAATAACTCGTCCCGTTCAAAAGGTTTCGATAAATTTCGTTTTCAGACTAGCGTTTTTGGGGATAACTTAAATATTATAATAGCTAGAGGTCCCAAATTTGGCATGTATTATCTCGAATATCATACACATGTTACAAATATTTCACTTTTTGGATACCACCCTCCAATCCCCCCAAAAGTTAAAAAACATTTTTGAAGGTATGACCTTGCAATTTGTCATGTCTTGTTTTTTTTTTTAGTTTCAACCAAAAAAATTGATCTTACATTGCTGTCATGTATTTACAAAACATAACTGCAACAAACAATTTGTATGAATAAAAATCATAACCTTTATAGTCTACGATGTTGGAAAACCTTTATAGTACCGAAACGGTCGCGATAGGAGTCAGAACTCAGGACTCAGACTCTGTTTGAAGTTGATTCTACATCGCGTCACGCTCTCATCCCTAGATGTGAGCAACACTCGCATCTATGTAAATGCTGCAAAGTTACGTTGAGTCCCATTTGGGGGCCACAATGCTCAAGTGGTTGACACCCATGAACTCCAGCAAATGTGTCTAACAGCAAATGTAACGCTGCCATTAGCGCTGAGAATATGGCACCTCCCCCCTCCACCTCTAGCGACCCCCCTTGGCCCTTCTACTCGTGCTGCCCTTCAAGTTCTATCGATGACAAAGTCTAGCCAATGAACTGTGAAATGTATGAGTCGAGTCGACCACGTAAGCATGTCAAATGAACAAAGGGGAAATAGAGTGGAGTGGGGGGAGGGCCGGGTTCATTCGCTTTGGATAAAGATCTTCTGCTGTGAGTTGATTTTCGAATTAAGTCCGAGATTTGTATGGCACTTGCATCGGACTGAGTGAATGATTGACTGAGTGATTGAATGAATGTGCATTTATTTGTTTACATTGAGCAGCTTTTGCACATTTAGCCGACAGATGCCGAAACAAATAAAACATACAGTCAAAGACTTATTTTTAAGTCTTTGGACTTGCACAAGCCTTTGTAAGTCTTTAGTAAACAGCGAACGTTTTTTTGACTTTTTTGCTTTTTATTTTGTTGTACTTCTTTCTTTTGTCTTGTATGATTATATTCGTGCGAATGTCGCAACGATTGAGCGGAGCAACGGCACCACCGACTTTGCGAATATGTTTCCTGGAATGCGCCACTGAAGACACTTTTTTGATGATCGTCCGAGAAACAGAATGAATCAGCATATCTAGCATGTCAGCTATGACTAAAAGATCACAAAGCCAAGAAGGGGCAGCTTTTTATTATATATTACATACCCTTCTCGATCGTAGTTTATACGCTCACTATTAAATTTCAATATTACTTGTGTAAGCTGGCTTGCTATATGGCCCAGTTTTGGAATTGGAAACAAAAATATAAATGCAATTTAGTTTTGTGATAATACCGTACAACAAAAAAAAAATTTTTAAAGGCCAGAAAACAATTCCTGTGAAAATCGAATAGTTGTATTCTTATTCAATTCAGTTTGGATCGTGAAAGCGTATTGTTCAGATGGGAAAGATAAACAAGTGGGAAAGGATTATCTTTGGCGTGCCGAAGATTCTATACTCTTTTCGAACCTTTAAGGCAATTTTCACTATGCCAACTGCACAACTGAAACTTCAATAGTAAACAAGTGAGAACGTTGCAGTCGGGCGGAGCCGACTGCGTAATACTCTGATACCATTTTAAGAACAGCTGAAAGCAAGTGAACAGAACAATTTTTTTTCTGTGATCTGTAGAGGACGTTACAAGTAATATATATTCTAAATATGGTGACCTTAGCTCCAAAACTGCGGGAGATATAAGCATTTCAAATTATTTTGGGAGGGGGGCTGGTGGGCGTAATAATGGGCGTGGCCGATAAACCTAGCATTCAATTTTTTCAGGTGGTCACCAGCAATATACCTACCAAATTTGATTACTCTAGCTTCAAAATTGTGGGAGATATTCACGTTTAATCGATTTGTGATTTGAGGTGTATCGACATGTTATCGATTTGCCAGCCTCCCAGTGGGCGTGGCATAAATTTGAAACACAAAAGATTTCAAGAGTCTATCTAATATCGTTTCGGAAATACGTGCGTTCATCCAGACAGACAGACGGTACGGCCTGACGGACATCCGACAAAACCAATATACTATGAGTACCTTCGGTACCAGAGTATAAAAATCGTTTTATCGTGTGGCATATATGAATTTAAATTTTTCTTTCAAATTATTGAATATATATATATTTTTGATATATATTTGAAACAAATAATTAGAAACAAAATAAAAATCAATAAGTTGCGGCTGGGATTTGAACCGTGCTCTCCCGTTTGTCAGCGCAGCACTCTAATACTTACGCCACCAAGCAGTTTTGGAATGCGCTGACATCTCGATTATAGTGATAGTTTTTTTAGGTGCGACACGGTACACCCCGCGCTTCACTGATCTTTACAGGTAATGTCTCAAAATAACGTGCTAATTACGTGGGGGCTACAACCCGCATGGCTTCCAGTAGACTTACGGATCTGGAATTTGCTTTACAATTAAGTGCTTATTACCTGCTCCAAGAAAAACCAAGGATCAAGGACCTACTCCTTCCGGAAGTAGGTTAAAATCACATTTTTTAAAAAAACTCAAATCATACATACAGACTTACACATACTGCAAGCTGTGCAAGCGGTTTAAGCAGTTAGCTTGCTTTTTCACTGAGCCCCACACAATGGAAAGTAAAATCTTAAATAAATTCTGTGTTTATAGTCCGATCTTTCTTAAATTTTTAGGACATAACGTTGGCTATAAAATGTGTGACCAAACCCAATTGCAATGTCATAACTTCAAAAATGCGTTTTTTTAACTTTTGGAGAGATTAGGGGAGAAAAATTGAAATATTTTTTACATGTGTATGCTATTCGAGATTATACATACCAAATTTGGGGCCTCTAGCTCTTTTAACTTTTAAGTAAAGGCCCAAAAACGCTATTCTGAAATCGAAATTTATCGATAACATTTAAACGGGACGATTTATCGATAAAATGAAATAAACTTGATCTGTCCCGGGATTAGGAGAACTTATATTCCAAATATGAAGTATCTAGGTCTTGTAGTCTCTGATATCCGTGTGTTCATACAGACAGACAGACGGACAGACAGACGGACATGGCTAGATCGACTCGGCTGTTGATACTGATCAATAATATATATACTTTATATGGTCGGAGATGCTTCCTTATGCCTGTTACATACTTTTGCACAACTTCATTATACCCTTTTTACCCATTTTTAATGGGATCAGGGTAAAAAAAGTGTAAATAAATCGCCAGTCGCCCCGCTGGTACCGAACCCAGGACCTTTCGTTTGTCAGCGCACCACTTTACCCCTTGCGCCACAAGCCGTTTTGATGATCGATGACCGAATCGCTTGAAGAGCAGACTGTCAAAAGCTTTCTTGCGCTTGTGTTTGTTTGCTCATATGCACCTGTTTTTCAAGATATTTAATGACGCATATCTTCGCTATTTATGACTCAATCGTTTTGCAATTTGCAATGTTAAAGTTTACAAGAAAATTAAAGCAATTGCTTTGAAAACATGGGATTTATGACCAAAACCGACTTCAAGTTGCATAGCAGCCGATCCGGCCGGCTCCGACTAATATGCTGTCCCGTTTAATAATAAGTGTCTGTGCAAAGTTGCATCGCGATAGCTCAAAAACTGAGGGACTAGTTTGCATACATACAGACAGACAGACGGTCATGGCTAGATCAATTTGTTTTGTCATTCTAAGCATACTGGCTGTAACTTTTGGGGTCTCCGATGCTTCCTTCTATGCATTATAAACTTCAGCACAAAGTGAATATACTATTTTCTTCGAAAAATAGTATAATCAAAGGAATTCTCAAAAACTAAGCCAAAATATGGCTGAAATTTTACAGTTATGCTATGATAGATATAAAAGTCTTATATTTAAACAAAATTTTCAAAAAAATTTAGAAACACGGGATAGAAACTACGCAACCTCTGAAAAGTTAGACAAACATCTAGTTTGTCAGATAAAAAGAAAACATTCTGTAAGATAAAAAGAAAACATTCTGTACGAATCAAAGACAGTGATGAACAAATTGTGTTCCTTCTATGTGTTCTTCAAAGACCTACCCATAAAATTAACTTTTTATACTCGGAATCCATTAAAGATAGGTTCAAAGCGTATGATGAAGTTGTCGATCAATAATATAATATAAATATAATGCCATCCGAAATCATTTTATGCTTTATATACCATATATTTATATTTTTATATGTTCTGATAATGGTCCTATTTCATTTATTTTACCCTATTTAACTATTTGTAAGGGATTCAGTGTATAAATACAATACATACATGGATGTGACATCTGTAGAGTTGGAATCGCTTTAAGTCTAGCTCCAGCTAAGTTACATAATCCCCATCTTGAGGCGGATTTGTAAACAAGGAAGTTTTATTGTAAACACTTTGGTGCAGCATTTCCTTTGGCTAATTGCCAGCTGGACCACCACTTTGGAGGGGAATCTCCTTTTTGCTCATGTTCTCCTGCTGTTTTGCAAGGCCTGCGCTTTGATTTCCGGTTTGCTGCTTTTGTTTGAGTTTTTGTTGTTGTTGCTGTTGTTATTGTTGCCTCTTGTTGTTATCGATAAGTGCGCTGAGAACTGCTGTGCTCAAGGGTTCCAGGCCACCCAGAAGGGTGCCAAATGGCATTCTGCGACGCTCGCGTCTGAGAGTTGATGAGAGTGGCCCATTGGACTTGGCAATTTGGCGTGCCTAAACTGAATTAATGCTTGCCCACACAAATGAGGATGGCAGTGAACAACGCCCATCCTTAGCATGGTGTGTTGCAAGGGTGGGTGGATGCATGCCACTAGAGTTGCCACCTTGCGTGCAGGTGACTAAAAACCCAAATGCAGGTTGCAAGTTAATTCAATGTTTTGCATATTAAGGGCTTTATTACACTTAATTTGACTAACACTTGAAATTGAATGAAAGGAATAGGAAAGACTTTTGTAATGCTATTATGGTAATTAATTACCGTTACCGCTTTGATCGTCTTTACAAAGTTACTAGAACACTGAAATTTCGACATTAAATAATAGGTTAGGCAAGCTTAAAACAATTAAACGACATATTTTGTTAATATTTTGGTGTAGTTCTATCTATTACGTTTAACGATAATCTATTAGTTTTTGGTATATAAAGAAATGCTAGCAACTAACTATTCAATATTACTGAGAGCGATAACTATCGTTTTTGGTAACCATATGTTCAGTTTGCTTTTGAAACTAGTCAAGCTATGAGCTATTTTTCACTCCATATATAGATTAATACTTGCAACAGTTTATTGGTAGTCTTGTAAATCTAAAACAAGTGGAAAAGGATTATCTTCGGCGTGCCGAAGATTTTATACTCTTTTCGAACCTTCAGACAATTTTCACTCTGCTAACTGCAGCACTTTCATCTGTAAAAATTGATATCATATGATATCAATTTGAATTGAAATATTAAATTTATTTCCAGTTGTATGGCAGTTTTAAGATATAGTGATCCGATCCGGCCGGCTCCGATCAATGTGATGCATGTTTGCATAATATGTATCTGTGCAAAGTTTCATTGCGATAGCTTTGAAAACATGGGATTTATGGCCAAAACCGACTTCCAGTTGTATAGCAGCTATAAGATATAGTGATCCGATCCGGCCGGCTCCGATCAATGTTATGTATGTTTGAATGATAAGTATCTGTGCAAAGTTTTATCGCGATAGCTTTGAAAACATGGGATTTATGGCCAAAACCGACTTCCAGTTGTATGGCAGCTATAATATATAGTGGTCCGATCCGGCCGGTTCGACCAATGTGCTGTCCCTTTGAATATTAAGTCTCTGTGCAAAGTTGTATAACGATAGCTCAAAAGCTGAGGGACTAATTTGCATACATACAGACAGACAGACAGACAGACGGACGGACATGGCTAGATCAATTTGTTTTGTCATTATAAGCATACTGGCAGTAACTTTTGGTGGTCTCCGACGGTTCCTTCTATGCGTTACAAACTTCAGCACAAACTTAATATACTATTTTCTTCGAAAAGAGTATAAACATAATATATCCTTTTAGAAGATTTTATTACTGCACTATGTTTGTTTCTAAATTATTCCAAAAACTAAAAAATACAACATCTTTTTCCCCTCATTATGATCTTTTCGAAGAGAGTAGTAAATTAACTTTGTGATGAAGTGTGTAATGCATAGAAGTAAGCGTCGGAGACCCCCAAAAGGTACCTTCAGTATGCTTAGAATGACAAAAAAATTTTTTATGTATTTATGTATGTAGTCCCTCGGTTTTTGAGCTATTGCGATAAAACTTTGCACAGACTCTTATTATTCAAATATAAAGCACATTGGTCGGACCCAGCCGGATCGGAGCCCTATATATTTTAGCTGTCATACAACTCGAAGTCGGTTTTGACCATACATCCGATGTTTTCAAAGCAATCGCTTTCAATTTCTTAGCTAATAAATGGTTAACATTGCAAAATGATTGAGTCATTAAAAGAAAAATGTAAATTCATATGATACCAATTCTTAACAAGTAAGAGTGCTCTAGTCGGCAGTGCCCGACTACGAGATACCCTGAACCCAGTCCGTACAATCATTCGTACTAATCTAAACACACACATGCTGCAGTACAAGCAGTGCAAGCGGTTTAAGCAGTTAGCTTGCTTTTTCGCTGAGCCCCACACAATGGAACGTTAAATCTTAAATAACTTCTGTGTTTATTGTCCGATCTCATTGAAAATTTTGGGCAAACAATTGTCAATAATATGTGTGACCAAACCGAATTGCAAAGACGTACCTTCAAAAATGGGTTTTTTGAACTTTTGGAGATTGGAGAAGCCCTTAATTTGGCATGTATGATCTCGAATAGCACTCCCCCCAAAAGTTAAAAAAATTAGGTTTGGACACACATTTTACAGTTAATTTTATGTTATGTTAAAGATCGGACAATAAACAGAGAAGTTATTTAAGATTTAACTTTCCAATGTGTGGGGCTCAGTGGAAAAGCAAGCTAACTGCTTGAACCGTTTGCACTGCTTGTACTGCAGCATGTGTGTGTTTAGATTAGTATGAATGATTGTGATGACTGGGTTCAGGGTATCTCGTAGTCGGGCACTCAAGACGAGAACACCCTTACTTGTTTTTTATTTCCGATTGGTTTAAGTAGCTTATCGATTTAGAGTAGTACTTTATGTTGATATGTATCCACATTAAAAATATATGAACATGTATATATATTGTTTGGATACAATAGTTCTCGATTAATAAAGTTTTTATACCCTGAACCCATTAAAAATGAGTAAAAAGGGTATTAGGTTTTGTGCAAGAGTATGTAACAGGCATAAGGAAGCTTCTCCGACCATATTCTTGATCAGTATCAACAGCAGAGTCGATCTAGTCATGTCGGTCTGTCTGTCCGTCTGTATGAACACGCAGATATCAGAGACTATAAAAGCTAGAGACTTCATATTTGAAATATAAGTTCTCGTAGTCCTGGGACAGTACAAATTTATTTAATTTTATCGATAACTCGTCCCGTTCAAAAGATATCGATAAATTTCGACTTCATACCAGTGTTTTTTGGCCATAACTTGAAAGTTATAAGAGCTAGAGGCCCCAAATTTGGCATGTATAATTTCGGATAGCATACACATACAAATATTTCACTTTTTGAATACCACCCCCCCATCCCCCCAATAAGCATTTTTGAAGTTATGACCTTGCAATTTGGTTTTGTATATAGCCATTTTATAGCCACTGTTAAGTCCCAAAAATTTCAGAAAGATCGGACAATAAACACAGAAGATATTAAAGATTTTTCTTTCCATTACATATATGTACATATACACACTGATAGATTAGTATAAATGTAAGGACTGGGTTCATGGTATCTCCTAGTCTGGCACTCCCACTAGAGCACTCTTACTTGTTTTTCTTATGTCAAAAAAAATATATATAAGATAGATATATTATTGCATGAAATATATATATATATATATGCATATGTATTATACACTCTACAATATATGACTATACTATATAGGACATGTCACTTTAATGTAAATATGTTTAGAAGTTTAGATATAGCCTGGAAACTTATGCAATATGCTACATTTGAATTGCATCTGGCAACGCTGTGGCGCTAGCAACCCCCAAACTAGACTAGTTGCAGCAGTCAACTGGCATAGATTTGCTTCCGCTCCCGCCCCGCCCCCTCTGACTGCCGGTCCACAACTGCACATGCGCAGAGAGCACTGCGCCCGGGTGTGTTGCCTGTTATCCTTGTGGGAAATACAGAGAGAGTGCAAGAGCAGGAGAGCGAGCGAGAGAGCCCTAAAGTGTCCCATTAAAGTTTCATGGGCTGTCCTTTTTTTTGGTTTTTGGGCATGTTTTGCTGGGGCTATTGCGCCAGTGCTCTGTTCAGCTGCGTGGGTCAAATTGTGTTGAGGCTGTTCTACTCACGAAAAATAAAATAATCAACAATAAAGTGTTCAATTAACTCGGGGATTTTTCACAACTCATCACAACTCAAATGCACCAAAAATATTATAAACAAATCGATATAAACTTTGACTATACTATACAATAACATCACATCAAGCAGCAAGTTTTTGAAGCCCATTAGATACTGCTGTAGGCGGCGTTGTGTATATACACACACAAGTCGACATCAGCAAGAAGGCGACGCCAAACGCAAGACAAATCAACACACATCGTCATGTGTAAGTGAATTACAGACACACACAGACACACAGGTGTAATTGTGAGTGTGTAAGTGAAGTAGCTTGCTTGTTGCCACTTGAGCTAAGCGGGCCAGCAATTTGTTTGTTTTGCGCTAATGAGCAAATGGAGCTGCCACTCAGAAACACCGCGGGGTGGTGGGTGGTTGTATGCTGCATGCTGCATGGTGCACGTGCCCTCTCCTACATCAGTTCCAAGTGCAATGCACTCAACTGCCTTTGTGACGCCAATATTACTCCCTTTACTCATTTGCCACTCTCTCTATCTCTATCTATGTCTTGCAGCAAAGACTCCGTCGTTTGACAAGGATCGGGATTACATTGGCTTTGCCACGTTGCCGGAGCAAGTGCATCGGAAGTCGGTGAAGCGTGGATTCGAGTTCACGCTGATGGTCGTTGGCGAATCGGGCCTGGGCAAGTCGACACTGATCAACAGCCTGTTTCTGGGTGACCTCTACAAGAATCGCCAGGTGCCCAATGTGGAGGAGCGCATTGAGAAGACGACGCGCGTCGAGAAGAAGACCATGGACATTGAGGAGCGTGGCGTGCGACTGCGTCTAACGGTTGTTGACACGCCCGGCTTCGGAGACGCCGTCAATTGTGAGGACAGCTGGCGGGTTTGCACCCAATATATTGATGAGCAGTTCCGTCAGTACTTCACCGACGAGAGCGGTCTGAACCGACGCAATATACAGGACAATCGCGTGCACTGCTGTTTGTATTTCGTGCCGCCCTGGGGTCACAGGTGAGTTCCGCGTTGATCCTCGCCAGTAACTACGTTGAACTGCCCTTTTATTGACAGCCTGCGGCAGATGGACTTGGATCTGATCCGGCGACTGCATCGCAAGGTGAATATTGTGCTGGTCATTGGCAAAGCAGACTGCCTGAACAAGCAGGAGGTGCGCAAGCTGAAGGAGCGCATCCTGCAGGACCTCGAGGACAATCACATACAGCTCTATCAGTTTCCCGAGTGCGACTCCGACGAGGATGACGACTTTAAGCAGCAGGATCGCGAATTGAAGGCATCCATACCGTTTGCCGTTGTTGGCAGCAACACCATACTTGAGGTAGCCGGCAAGAAGGTGCGTGGCCGTCAGTATCCTTGGGGCGTGGTCAATGTAGAGGATGCGGAGCACAGCGACTTCATCAAGCTGCGCACGTTTCTGATATCCACGCACATGCAGGACCTAAAGGACACCACACAGGTATGTTTCGCAAATGTCACGCTGAATTCGCAATGTTGCTAATGCATGGTCCTTCGCCCGCAGGATGTGCACTACGAGAACTTCCGGGCGCAGTGCATCTCACAGATATCGCAGCATGCGCTGCGCGAGCGCGGAAAATTGAAGCGGGATTCGATCAGCTCTACGAATGGCTTCGATGCGGCCATTTCGGAAACGGATCGCCTGCTGTTGCAAAAGGACGAGGAAATACGACGCATGCAGGACATGCTCACGCAAATGCAGGAGAAACTCAAGCAGACGCATCTCATGGAGATGAAGAAGAACGACAGCGTCATCGATGTCTAAATGGCGACTCAGCACAGTCGCGTGTTCAATTTTGCACCTTCAGATATATATATATATATATATATATATATATATATATATATTATATATATATATACATAGATATATAGTAGATATATAGATTATTTCCTACACAAACACATACACACACTCAACTACCCCTAAATGGGCAACCAACCACCAAAAATTTACGTTTTTAAGCTAGCACACTTTCCAGTTAACCAAATTTTGTTCTATTAAATTTTACCTTAAGCTTTTTCTAGTTGCAAATCTAATAAACAAAAAAGGAAACAAAACAAGTGGGGAAGGATTATCTTCGGCGTGCCGAAGATTTTATACTCTTTTCGAACCTATAGGCAATTTTCACTCTGCCAACTGCACCACTGAAATTTCATAAGCTGTACAATATCGTTTTGTCGCGTAACATTTCGTTTTTTGTTCTAAGAATATTTAATTCATTGCCAGTTGTATAGCAGCTATAAGATATAGTGATCCGATCCGACCGGCTCCAACCAATGTGATGTCTCTTTGAATAATAAGTATCTGTGCAAAGTTGTATCGCGATAGCTTTAAAAACATGGGATATATGGCCAAAACCGACTTCGAGTTGTATGGCAGCTATAAGATATAGTAATCCGATCCGGCCGGTTCCGACCAATGTGCTGTCCCCTGGAATAATAAGTGTCTGTGCTAAGTTTTATTACGATAGCTCAAAAACTGAGGGACTAGTTTGCATACATACAGACAGACAGACGGACAGACGGACATGGCTAGATCAATTTGTATTGTCATTCTAAGCATACTGGCAGTAACTTTTGGGGGTCTCCGACGCTTCCTTCTATGCGTTACAAACTTCAGGACAAACTTAATATACTATTTTCTTCGAAAAGAGTATAAAAAGTAAGCAACGAGCGACAGCAAATTTTTCAGCCAATTGCATTTTTTTCTAGTTTTAAATGTCATATGTACACACAATATGTATACACACAATTTGTAAAAGCATTGACGAAGTTGTTTTTAAATTTGTCTAGAATTTACCCTAAAAACTAACAATATGCTAAACTTTAAAATTAAGGCCTCTAAGTGTACGCCAGACCAATTCGCTTTCAGTCAAATTCGCAAATTTTCTTATGAGCAAAGCAGAAAAAAATAACATTTTCAATTGTTGACCGTAGATTTAATAATATTTGACTTCAAAATAATGCATAAAAAGGTAAAAATAAGTAAATTCATATGACGAAGAGACTATGCCCAAAAGTTAGCTTTTGGCTCGCAAAATATTTCCACAATTCCAGTAACAATTTAAACAATGCTCGCAATGCACGTATTATACCAAAGTAAAAAGCTTAAAAGCTTTACGAACTACGAAACAAACTAACAGAACAAAACAATACAGAACAAAACAAAACGAGAGGCACACAGATAGAAACCCAAAAAGTAAGCGTATATAAATTATGTTTACTTCATACATACATATTTAAATACATATATTTTTTTTTTCTTTTTTGTCTTGGTCAGAGTAAACAAGAGAAGCAAAAAGGAACTCACAAGCCACTCCTAATTTGTTGAAACGAATTGTTAATGAATTTATTTTAAATTATTAGCTAAGCAACATACAACAGAATAATTAAATGCAAATTATAGTGGAAAAATTATATACACATAATAATGATAAAACCGAAAAAAACAAAATCAACTATTTAAAATAAACATAATTATGAGAATTTACCATTAATATGTTATAATGTAAAGCCTGTTTGGGTGGACTTTTATAGCTGTCATTTGGGACCCAATTCAACAAGGAGTACGGATTAGGCCAAATGATTTGCTTTGCTGTATGGGAATAATTATGCAGCTGCAAGCAGTGCAAGAACTTTTATCACTGCTTCTTTAATGAGCCCCACACCAT
This sequence comes from Drosophila flavopinicola, assembly GCA_035042425.1. Taxonomy (NCBI): domain Eukaryota; kingdom Metazoa; phylum Arthropoda; class Insecta; order Diptera; family Drosophilidae; genus Drosophila; species Drosophila flavopinicola. The sequence goes on from JAWNLL010000407.1 coordinate 55,643, forward strand.
GGAAAATAAAATTTTAAATATCTTCCATGCTTATGTCCGATCTTGCGGTGCATAAAATAGGCAAAAACAAGTGGGGAAGAATTATCTTCGGCGTGCCGAAGATTTTATACTCTTTTCGAACCTATAGGCAATTTTCACTCTGCTAACTGAACCACTGAAATTTCATAAGCTGTACAAAATCGTTTTGTCGCTTAAAATTTTTTTTTTGTTCTAAGAATATTTAATTTATTGCCAATTGTATAGCAGCTATAAGATATAGTGATCCGATCCGGCTGGCTCCAACCAATGTGATGTCTCTTTGAGTAATAAGTATCTGTGCAAAGTTTCATCGCGATAGATTCAAAAACATGGGATATATGGCCAAAAACGACTTCGAGTTGTATGGCAGCTATAAGATATATTGATCCCATGCAGCCGGCTCCAACCAATGCTATGTCTCTTTGAATAATGAGTATCAGTGCAAAGTTTCATCGCGATAGATTCAAAATCATGGGATATATGGCCAAAACCGACTTCGAGTTGTATGGCAGCTATAAGATATAGTGGTCCGATCCGGCCGGCTCCGACCAATGTGCTGTCCCCTAGAATAATAAGTGTCTGTGCACAGTTTTATCGCGATAGCTCGAAAACTGAGGGACAAGTTTACATACATACAGACAGACAGACAGACGGACATGGCTAGATTAATTTGTATTGTCATTCTAAGCATACTGGCAGTAACTTTTGGGGGTCTCCGACGCTTCCTTCTATGCATTACAAACTTCAGGACAAACTTAATATACCATTTTCTTCGTTTGTTGGACATGGCTAAATCGACTCGGCTGTTGATACTGATCAAGAATATATATACTTCATATGGTTGGAGATGCCTGTTACATACTTTTGCACAAAACCATAATACCGTTTTTACCCATTTTTAATGGGTTCAGGGTATAAAAACCATACCACGCGAAAAAAACGATCCGTATAATTGAGTTTGTCAGCGCATTTCAAAACTGCTTTTGGGCGTAGGTATTAGAGTGCTGCACTAATAAACGGGGAGAACTCGGTTCAAATCCCAGCCGCGACTTATTGATTTTTCTTTTGCTAATTATTTGTTTCAAATTTACATATATAAAATAGCTTGAATTCAATATTTTAAATGCAAAATTTAAATTCATATAATACCAATTCTTAGAGCAAAAAATAAATGCCACGCGATAAAACGATCTTTTACTACTTTTGAAATTTCAGTGGTGCAGTTATCAGAGTGAAAATTGCCTAAAGGTTCGAAAAGAGTATAAAATCTTCGGCACGCCGAAGATAATCCAATCCCACTTGTTTTTTACTCTATTTACCTTCAGAAAGATTTTTAGAGAGCAAGAGTCAATGCATAATGTCTTTCTTTATAATATTTAATCAAAACAAAACATGCAGTAAAAGACCCAAATAAGAAAAATTGCGCTTGAGCGACTTTGCGTTCGAATATATTGAAGTGCGGTTTAAATAAACGCATTTTTTTAAAATTAGTTAAATTTGATTGTTTTACTACGAAAATATGACAACACAAAGTGTTTTCAAGCACTTTTAATTTTTTGGTCTCGGTGGACCTCGCCGTGGAAGTGCCCATATACTTAAAAATTTGGAGATGCTCTCTTGTGCTTGTTACATACTTCTGCACAACATCATTATACCCCTTTTAATGGGTTCATAATGATCGCCATACCAGTTTCGCCCAGCACAACTGCAAATCAAGATACGCATATATTGAGTTATTTTCATTTAGATTTATTAATTTCTCTTTTCATTTGTTTTTCACGTTTTTATCTTTTATGTCGGCGTATATATTCACTTTTCAAATACATATGTATGTGTGGTATGCCAATTGCTTGGATTACAATATGCCTTAGGGATTTATGTTTCTCATCTCTGCGAATAAGTTACCAACTGAATAAATTGCCTTTGTTTTGCATGCGTTTAGGGTAGAATTGATTTCATAAATGTTGATGCTTACTTCTCATACATAGCTGCATATGTATACACTTATGTACATATAAATGTATATACATAAAATATACCTGTACATACATATACGAGTATTTATGTACAAATATGGGTATTTCGAGAGACAGATACAAAAAAAAAAAATTAAATATGTAATGCAATATGGATCTTCCATTTATTTTTTTATAAATACTTTCAACTTATGTAATACGCCCTAATACGCCAAATGTAATTCAGTGGTAAATTTTTTCTCATTTCTACTTTTACTTTTAAGTATTTCGCTTATTTATTAGATGTTTGTTTGTTTGGTTTTTCTTTTGTATTTAAACTCGTTTTGCATTTTACGTTTACTTGGCATTTAACGGTTCAATTCGTTTCTCAAACTTCAAGCGTACTCGTAGGTTGCCTCACATACCTTTTCTTTTCATTTATTTACTTCTTAAAATTTTGGTTTTCGAGTTCATCTCCGTTGCGTGTGTGTTTGTGTGTGTGAACTATCTTTTTATGTCTGTGTCTGTATAAGTATGTACTCTGTGTATGTGTTGGTTTGTTTTGTGAGTGTATGTGTCTGAGTGTGTGTGTGTGTGTTGAGTTCTCTTGTTGCTTGTATATAATTGTATAAATTTCAAAAAAAAAGTCTAACTGCATCCATGTAACGCCAGCGTTACAATTTTTTTTAATATATATATAATATAATATACATATCTCATATCTTTGCTCTTTTTTTTCATAATTTTCTTCGCTTCCTTCACTTGTTTTTTTTTTTTTAGCTTTGCCCGAATTCCTATGCTAAACATTTTCCATATATCAAGCGTTTCTTCCTTAACCACCGTCGCCTGCGCACATTTCATATTGTTTTTTAATTTCCTTCGAATTTTGTTTTGTTTTCAATTTTGGTGTTTTACATTTCATTTAAGTACAAAACTTGCCTTCGACGTAAATACATTTTGCTCTGACTTTTTTGAAACATATTTATGATCGTCTTTCATCCATTTAATGCTGCGTATTTTTCATTTGCTTGGTATATCTTTATAACTATATATGTATGTATGTATATTTATGTTAATCTATACATATACAAATTGTATGTATTTGTATTTATTTTACTTGCAATTCACAAAAAAAACTTTAATTTACAGCTAACAGCACAACAATCAAACAAAATATCTATCCGAGAACGAAAAGTATCTTCATAGTTCTCAAAAAAATTTGGCCAACCGTGCTATAATGCTGCTCTACATTATATCAACTATCATTATGGGACGTAGTTTACTACCAAAAAAAAAAAATAACACACACACGAGGTTGTATATATATTATTCATTATACCTCATATGTATATATATTTATATATGTATATATATATATATATATAGATATATACACTGATATACTTGACGGTATGCCTTCTCTTATCGCTAGAACAACGACGATTGAAAGTGAAAAAGCGCACCTCTTAACTATATGTATGTAAGTATATGAACTATACGATGCTGCAATTTCAGTCATAACTGGGCAAACACTGGGCCACAGCCATCGAAATTGAGATAGATAGATACACACATTGCTATGTACGTATGTAAGTGTATGCATTTAGATACATACATAGACAGAGTTTGAGTTTTGAGTCGGAGTTTGAGTTGGAGTTTGAGTTTGAGGACACGAAAAAAAGTGGATACTTCCTACTCGTAGATGTCATGAACTTTGTTTCTTGACATTTTTCTAATAAGTACATATACATATATAAATTTTTTTTAGAGTCTCTTTAGCTATATAAGTGACTTTTCGTTTATTTATTGTTTTGTTTTTATATATTTAAGTGTAAATTTAAATTTATGAATTGCTTTTGGTTTACCAATGTGAGAATTGATGTCAATGCCATTTATCGGGTTATGTTTTTAGATACATAAGATATATTAAATTCATCAAATACAGTGACACAAAATACACGTACAACATATGGTTAGATACATACATATATAAGTAACTGTATACATAATACGCAACGGCATATGCACATATAATTATAACATAGTCTATCCCTATGCATGTAGTACATATGCATGTATGTATGTCGATAATATATAGTATGTAAATACATTGTAAGTTACTTATGCCTGTAGCTATACATATATATGTAAATATCAATGTATCTGTAATTTGTTCAGTATCTACCATATCATATGTTGTGATGAAATGTTTGCCTGTCTGGCTGAGTGTGTGTGTGTGTGTGTGTATGTGTGTGTCTGTGTGTGTCTGTGTGTGTGTGTGTGTGTGTGTGTGTGTGTGTGTATGTGTGTGCGTGTGTGTGTGTGTGTGTGTACATATATATATATATATATATATATATCTAACACGTTAGTACCTGTGCCTCGAAATGTTATGTGTGGTTGTTGTTCTTGTTGTTGTTGTTATCTCACTAACATGCAAATTCTTTTTGTGTAGTTAGTAACCAATTTCAATAAATTTCTAATTTATTTACTAAATATATATTTGTATACATATTATTCATATTATAGGTATGCAACAAAAGTTGTGTAGCATGTAAATATTTTAGGCATGTATAATTAATTGTTATCTCTGAATTTTGTTAAGTACTGTTTAATGTATTTGTTTTTTTTTTTTGGTTGAGAAAAAAGTCATTTAGTTTTTGTTTGTTTCATTTATTTGTAATTTCATTTCACTCAATTGTTAAAGTAGCTTTCAGCTTGCCATGGACTGCGCCCTGCTTCCAACTATTGTTTGTATGTGCTTTAGTGATTTGTTTTCTCTTTGCTTTGCTTTGATTTATACTTTTTGCATTTGAATTAATTGCATAAGTACTCATTAATTTCAAAAGTAAGTCTGAAGCGCACATTTACAATGCTGCTTAAATTGCTATGAAGTATTTTTTGTTTGTTTCTGGGATAATGCAACTTGAAATCGGTTGTAGTTGTTTTTTGTTTGTTGTTTTTTGGTTTGCCTGGTTTTAATCCAGCAGTTTTACAGTTTTACAGTTTTGATGTTCTTCTTAAACTTGTATTCTCATTTCAGTTACAAAAATCTTTCTGCTGCTTAAACAATATATATTTATGCTGTTTCAATATAGTTTTTGTATATATATATTTGTGTAATAGTGCATAATAATTTTAATGATATTTTTAGACCATCAAGGTTCATTTTCATTTCATTTTATATATATATAAATATATATTTATATATGTATGTATATAATCATGTAGATATAAAAAAAAACACAATTTCACGGATCCTGCCCGCTTAAACACAAAATAAAATATATATAGCATACAATATGTGTGTGTGTGTGGGTTAAATTTATATTTATATATATTAAAAAAAATTAATAAATTAATAACAATAAACATAATAAATTATGCGCTTTTTAGTTTGGCCTGCCACTCTCAATCGATCACGCACCAGCGTGAAAATGTGACTCTGTAAATATATAGTATATATAGAGCATAGATGACTCTAAATACATGTGCATACATATGTCTATGTATGTATAGTAGTAGTATAGGTGTATAGCCAATGACTTTTTTCATTTTTTGGTTTTTCTCTTTGAATTGCGAATTTGCTAGTGCTTGTGGTTATGCCTCAAAAGTCTTTTTTGTCAACTGTGGGCCAAAGAAGCAACATTCTTAAGTCAATCAAATCAGTAAAATCAAATCAAATCAATCGAAATGAATAAATTCATGTGGCATTCGTAGGACAACTTTTGGCAGCTGCGCTTTCAACACACATTCCGATATTTAAGTTAGTTGATTTAACTCTGTTAACATATATTTTACTGTTACTGCTATTCATTATAAAAATAATATTCTGCGAAGACAGCGTTTTATTTGGAAGCAACATAAATTATGAATTTCTTTAGCTAATTGTAAATATGTTTTTTTTTGGTGGTTTTTATGTAGTTTCTTTTTTGTTTAAGCAAATTAAACGTGTTTTTTTCTTTTTGGCTTTATTTTCCTTTTGTTTGTTTGTTTTGCTTTATTTAGTTTTTAGCTGCAAGCATTTGCTGCTTTATTTTAAATTCGAGTCCAACATATAATTTATGTACAAATAATTAAAAAAACAACGTATTTAAATATATACATATGAATATATATATTTGTAATATATACATATATATATATATACATAATAGCATATGTATGTATGCATATAGGACTTTACAACTGTAGTCCAAGCTGCAGAGTGTATATATGGTTTTGGGCTTAGGTTTCTTGTTTTTATGTTTGAATTTAGCTTCAATTTGGTTTCCTTACTTGTTTTCATTTTACTTTAATTCACTGGTTTGTTTTTAGGCGGGGTAGGGAAGGAGGCTTACAGTATGTTTTCTATATAGACTTAATTGCAGTTAGTGCTTGGTATTTGTTTTTGTTTGTTTTTAGTTTTCTTTTTGTCGTCTCTCAATAAATTAAATTTGAAATATAAACAACAATCAACGCAATCGTCATCAACATAATCATCAACAATGATAATTGTCTTTAAAAATTAATAATTTAAATTTAAAATTTAAGCATGCAAAATAATATCCTTTTTAGAACGTGAAGCGTTCTACATTTACAAATTAGCTTAAAAACTTAATAGTAAAATAGTTATTGTTATTATTGTTGTAGTCGTTCTTGTTGTTTTAGTTGCCTTCCTGGCCTTGGTTTGTCAATGAAATAAAAATAAAAATCAACATATTGATGTCTTAAACTACGCAATGAATATTAAATGTAACAGAAATTTGATTTTTGTTGTTCAACATTAAAAACGAAAGTTCGATTACTTAACAATTAATAAAAAATAGGATAAAATCAATTAAAATATTGTAACAAAAATCGTCTATCGTTGTGCTTATTGGTTTGTTTTTTTTTGGGTATTTGTTTATAGTTTTCTTTTATGCTTTGCTTTTGTCTTGTCTTTAATTTGGGGTTTTTTGTTTTTGCTTTTTGTTTTAGGGGTTTTATGTTTAGGTATGTATAATGTTATGTTAGTGCTTTGCTTAGCTGCTTTCTCTTTTGTTTTCAGTGTACTCCACATCAATCTCAGTTTTCATTAAGTAAATTTATAATTTCTTATATTTTGTTTCGTTTTCTTTCGCTATTAGTTAATCGGTACTTTTGCTATTGCTGTATGGTTTCACGCTTTAAACACTTGTTTAATTCTTTCTTCTTCTTTTTTTTAGTTTTTTTTCGATTCGGTTTTGTTAATTTTTTTTGTAGTTTTTTTTTTTCAAAGATTTTTGGTTGATGATTTTTTTTGTTAAATTTTAGTCACTAACGTAATAGGAAGAAGCTGTGCGCTTTTTCCGTTATTTTGCGATAAATTCCCACGACTCTCCGTCACATTCCACCGTGTGGCGCCTGATTTTGACTCCCTGGCGGCTGGCCACCGCCTGCCGCGCTGCCAGCTGTGGTGCTGGAGCCGGCATCTCCTCGGCTCTCACTCTCGTCGCACTCCTCTAGCTCGGCCAAGTTCTCCTGATCGGACTCTTCCAGCGTCACCTGCAGGAGCGTCAGGAACTGTCAAGATTCGGACTAAGTGCTAAGTGCATGGATTGAATACCTGAAAGCGTATCTTCTCGTCCTGCGGCATATCATCGGCGGCCGACGGCGGCGGCGATGGCGGTATCATGCTCTGATAGTAGTCTCTGTTCTCTTCAAGCGTATCGAGTATATCCTGTGCGTCCGGATGCACCAGATCGGCCCAGGTTTCCCACAGAGGATGCACAATGTAATCGATAAAGCCCACCTGGGACTTCTCGATGGTCGCATTGTGGCGATCGCACATCGGACTGATGTCCATGCCCGACTCGCGCTCCTTGTCGCCCTGTAGAAAGAACTCCTCCATAAGCAGCGCCACCCAGCGCTTATACAGCGGCAATGGCTTGGTGGGATTGCTCAGATCAGCGCAGTGCACCAGATTCTCAAGCACCTGACACACACACACATAGAGAGAGAGAGAGAGAGAGTGAGAGAGAGAGAGAGAGAGAGAGAGGGATATAGTATACCTGTATACGGTCTGTGTAGTTGTCCAGCAGCAGCACCCCAGAGCCGGCTACCTTCTTTGTCTCCACCATGGTCTTCAGATCGGCCAGCAGGCTCATGTGCTTGGACATGTCCGTGGAGAGCACAATATCAATAACCATTTTCCTCAATGTTTGGCGTTGTTTCCTGCACAGCAAGGTGGCAATTGGAATCATTTCATACATATATAACATCTTTTGGGAGCTACTCACTTTTGCATATTACAGAAGATATCACATCCTGTATTTTGCAGTAATTTGAAGGCAACAGCTAAATGATGGTTTTCCAAAACAGATTCGTCATTGTACATTAATGCTAGCTCGGAACCTATTAGAAGGAAACATCGAAACATATTTATATATACATCATTTACAACTCGAGTGCTGTTCGCTACTCACTTGAATTAACCAAAAACTGATTGGTTAAACCAGGATGATCAACATCGTGAATACAAGCGGCGAACAGCGCCCCGCCCACCTCGAGGGGCGTGAATACACCCTCCAATGCCGGTGTATTTAGTAGCACATTGGTGCTTTGTGCCACGTCAGCGGCATGCAGCGAGTTGTGAAACGGATTGTCTTTGACGTAGTGGTCCTCCAGAGTAGTCATAAAGTTAAGAAAAGTTTTCGGTGGTATCATAAGACTGGTCAATAGTTCTCTACTCTGTAATTGCCAGCAAGGAGGAAAATAAATCAAAGCATTAGCAAACAGTTCACAGAACAGGGCTTAAATAGATGTGGTGTCTATTGTTTTACATTGTAGTTCAATTAAAATAATGTGTTTTAAAAGTTATACAACATATATAAATATTACATTTTTATACTATTTTCCAAAGGTTGAATAGTAGAAGCCGTTGGTGAGCCCAAAAAGTATGCTTAGAATGACAAAACAAATTGATCTGGCCATATCCGTCTGTCTGTCTGTATGTATGGAATCTAGTCCCTCAGTTTTTGAGCTATCGCAATGAAACTTTGCACATAAAGGAACAGCACATTTATGGGAACTGGCCAAATATATATTTATTATTATTTATAATTGTCATTATATCTCATTCAAATTGACTTAGCTTATTTTATTCCGTTGCAATCTGGCTGGCTAAATCTTTTGATTGGTGTAAAGTTGTAAACGAACAAGAAGTGGATTGGTTGTTTATATACTTATTTCAAGAACAACCCAATTCTATCAGAAAAATTTGATATTATTGAAGCGTTAACATGTTGAGAATTACAACGCGTTAAAAGACGTAAAAAACAAAGCAAGCTATTAATACAATACATTCTGTATCCTTATACCCTTTTCGAAGAAAATAAATATTAAGTTTGTGCTGAAGTTTGTAACGCATAGAAGGAAGCGTCTGAGACCCCCAAAAGTTACTGCCAGTATGCTTAGAATGACAAAACAAATTGATCTAGCCATCGCCGTCTGTCTGTCTGTCTGTATGTATGCAAACTAGTCCCTCAGTTTTTGAGCTATCGCGATGCAACTTTGCACAGACACTTCTTATTCAAGGGACAGCACATTGGTCGGAGCCGGCCGGATCGGACCACTATATCTTATAGCTGCCATACAACTTGAAGTCGGTTTTGGTCATAAATCCGATGTTTTCAAAGCAATTGCTTTAAATAGCGAAGATTTGCGTCATAAAATATTTTGCAAAAAACAGGTGCATATGAGCAAACAAAGTCAATCGCAAGTAAACTTGATTTTGTCATCGATCATCAAAACTGATTGTGGCGTAAGGGTTTAAGTGACGCCCTAGCAAACGAAAGGTCCCGAGTTCGAGTCTCAGCGGCGACTGGTCCATTTATTTTCATTTTTTCTTATTCTTCCTTTCAAATATAAAATAACTGTATTCAAATTCATTTGCTACCAATGCCTTAGAACAAAAACTATACAACGCGAAAAAACGATCAGATAATCGAGTTTGTCCGCGCATTTCAAAACTGCTTGGTGGCGTAAGTATTAGAGAGCTGCACTGACAAACGGGGAGAGCTCGGTTCAAATCCCAGCCGCTACTTATTGGTTTTTTTTTTGTTTATTATTTGTTTCAAATATATATCAAATTGCTTGAATTCCATATTTTAAATGCAAAATTTGAATTCGTATGATACCAATTCTTAGAGTAAACAAGTAAGAGTGCTCTAGTCGGAAGTGCCCGACTAGGAGATACCCTGAACCAAGTCCTTACAATCATGCATACTAATCTAAACACACACATGCTGCAGTTCAAGCAGTACAAGCAGTGCAAGCGGTTTAAGCAGTTAGCTTGCTTTTTCACTGAGCCCCACACAATGGAAAGTAAAATCTTTAAAAACTTCTGTGTTTATTGTCCAATCTTTCTGAAATTTTTAGGACATAACATTGGCTATAAAATGTGTGACCAAACCGAAATGCAAGGTCGTGCCTTCAAAAATGCGTTTTTTAAAATTTGGGGGAAATTGGGGGGTGGTATCCAAAAAGTGAAAAATTTGTTACATGTGTATGCTATTCGAGATTATACATGCCAAATTAGGGGCCTCTAGCTCTTATAAATTGTAAGTTATAGCCCAAAAACGCTTGTCTGAAATCGAAATTTATCGATAACTTTTGAATGGGTCGAGTTATCGATATAATGAAATAAACTTGATCTGTCCCGGCACTACGAGAACTTATATTCCAAATATGAAGTCTCTAGCTCTTGTAGTCTCTGATATCCGCGTGTTCATACAGACAGACAGACAGACAGACAGACAGACAGACGGACATGGCTAAATCGACTCGACTGTTGATACTGATCAATAATATATATACTTTATATGGTCGGAGATGCTTCCTTATGCCTGTTACATACTTTTGCACAAAACCATAATACCCTTTTTACCCATTTTTAATGGGTTCAGGGTATAAAAACTTGCTTTTCGAAACGCCAAAAATGCAAGTTCGCTAAAAATTAAGGACTGCTCATTTCACACTTTGACAACCCTAAACTGATTCTGCTCATGGTTTGTACTCTAGATTGGTTCGTTATTCCTGATGGCTGAAATTCCCGTTGAATATTAATCATTTTATTACAATAGTCTTTAGATTCAATACCCATATAAAAGAGAACTACTTGTGCTTTAGTGACTTACCTGAAATATGGAGTATGCCACACAGGTGAGCGGACGATTGCAGCTCCAGTCGCCAATGTTGAATATCTCAATACCCCAGGTGTCGAGCTCGCCGAGCAGCGTGCCCAGCTCGTTCTCCTTGGGCGTCTCCACGCCAAAAGTGGGCAAGCGCTCCCCGGTGAAGCTGTTGGTGTGCGAAAGCGGCCGCTTCACTCCGCTGATCTGTGACATGGGCGGACCCCGCGGGGATCGACTGCGCGGATATTGATTGGCCGGTAAGATCGGGTGATCCAAACTCTCTTCGACGCGCAGCGAGGGTAAATCGAACTCTTGTTGCTTGTCTGCAAATGGGAGTGGAAGTCACATTTAGTAAACGCCATGTTGCGCAATTAAAAAGCCACTCACATATGGATCGATATTCGAAGGGTAGTGGTGGCAAGAACTTGAAAACGACTTTTTGCCTATGCAAAAATTACAAATTCTGAATTGCTTAGCCTACTTTTGAGTTTAACCGTATTTTTGGTTTTTGTATTGAATAGAACATGAACGCAAATTGCCTGTGCATAAATAATTATTTATTTGAATCGTGTTGAATTTTAGTTGACACTGTACAGCAAAAAACATACTGAATGCCTTAGTCGAGAGTGTTTGTTGACCAGATACCCTGTAGTTTAAAAAATCACTTTATTTTTCCTTCTTTTCTTCAGCACGCGAAATGCATGTGCTCATTAGAAAACATAGATAACATAAATATATATACTTATGTTTACATACTTAAAAAGGATACTCGAAAACTTAAATATGCGAAATGCGCGCCCTGTGTGTGTGCTTTTATTTAAAAGTATCAAATGTAACATTTCCATGCATATTTTATGGGGCCACATGAAAATGTATCTGTGTGCTTGTAGCTGTATCTATGTATGTATATGCTGTTTCTGACCCGCTATAATGTAACGTAGCGATAACGGCCTGGTGAATGCGGATTAAATGGATGACATATATGAATAGCTGAATATGATATTCAGTTCAGCTTCTGGCAATAGTCGATGACACGTGTAAGAAAAATTCATTACGAAATTGGCATTTTAGAGTGCGAACTTACTTCATATGTTATTCAATGAAGTAAATTTTACTTATGGACAAAATAAGGGGAAAACTGTTGAAAGTCGCTAGAGTAAAATACGAGTATGTAAAAAATGTCCTTACTAATAATTTTATAAAATAAATGCCACGCGATAAAACGATTTTTTACTACTTTTGAAATTTCAGTGGTGCAGTTGGCAGAGTGAAAATTGCCTAAAGGTTCGAAAAGATTATAAAATCTTCGGCAAGCCGAAGATAATCCTTTGCTCCAAGAATTGGTATCACATGAATTTAAATTTTCCATTTAAAATGTTGAATTCAAGCAAAAACAAAATCAATAAGTCGCGGTTGGGATTTGAGCCGAGTTCTCCCCATTTGTCAGTGCATTACTCTAATACCTACGCCACCAAGCAGTTTTGAAATGCGCTGACAAACTCAATTATACTGATCGTTTTTTTCGCGATGTATAGTTTTTGTTCTAAGGCATTGGTAGCAAATGAATTTGATTACAGTTATCTTATATTTTAAAAGCAGGATAAGAAAAAATGAAAATAATTATTGGTCGCCGCTGGGAATCGAACCAGTACCTTTCGTTTGCAAGGGCGCCAGTTTATCCCTTACGCCACAAGCAGAATGACACATATCTTCGCTATTTATGACTCAATCGTTTTGCAATTTTACTCATTGATGAGTTATAAGGAAGTTCAAGTGTACAAGGAAATTGAAAGCAATTGCTTTAAAAACATCGGATTTATGGCCAAAGCCGACTTCGAGTTGTATGGCAGCTATAAGATATAGTGGTCCGATCCGGTCGGCACCGACCAATGTGATGTATGTTTAAATAATAAGTATATTTACAAAGTTTTATTGCGATAACTTTGAAAACATGGGATTTATGACCAAAACCGACTTCAAGTTGTATGGCAGCCATAAGATATAGTGGTCCGATCCGGTTGGCTCCGACCAATGTGCTGTCCCCTTGAATAATAAGTGTCTGTGCAAAGTTGCATAGCGATAGCTCAAAAACTGAGGGACTAGTTTGCATACATACAGACAGACAGACAGACGGACATGGCTAGATCAATTTGTTTTGTTTTTCTAAGCATACTGGCAGTAACTTTTGGGGGTCTCAGACGCTTCCTTCTATGCGTTACAAGCTTCAGCACAAACTTAATATACTATTTTCATCGAAAAGAGTATAATAGCTGTCAACAAATTAATTTGCATCCAATGTCTTAGAACAAAAACAATGCCACGCGAAAAAACAAATGCTCAGTATTATCGAGTTTGTCAGCGCATTTGAAAACTGCTTGGTGGTGTAGGTATTAGAGTGCTGCTCTGATAAACGGGAGAACATGGTTCAAATCCCAGCCGCGACTTATTGCTTTTTATTTATTTTCAAATTATTTTTTTCAAATATATATCAAATAGCTTGAATTCAATAATTTAAAAGAAAAATTTAAAGTCATACGATACCGATTCTTAGAGCAAAAAAATAAATGCCACGCGATAAATCGATTTTTTACTCCTTTTGAAATTTCAGTGGTGCAGTTGGCAGAGTGAAAATTGCCTAAAGGTTCGAAAAGAGTATAGAATCTTCGGCTCGCCGAAGATTATCCTTTCCCACTTGTTTTTTATTTATTCGCATACCTGTGCACTTTTTTCGCTACTCGCTGGCGTCCCGCATTTTACAAAATTGTTTTTGTTGTACATAGTTATAATTGGGTGTGCAGGTGGGAAGTCTGGGTTTGGGAAGCTGGCGCTTGTTGAACTTTCCTGCGGCTAATGTGATTTTATTGCATACTATTGTGCGGAACAACACCAACAACAACAGCAACAACAACGACAACGACAACAGCAATGAGAATGTCACTAACTGCAGACAAAAGAAAGTTGAAGCCATGAAAGTTCTTGAGTAACTTTCAGTACATTTGCATTGCGCTCACAATTTGCCAGTGCCATTGATCTTATTATTGACTTATAAAGATTTCAAAAAGTTTGTTCTTCTCAGTAGGAGATTGATTTGACAATTTAACGCTGATTGATATTGAATAGCAGATATGAGGTTGTTGCACTAATTGAACTCTCTCATTTTGTAAAGTTTGCCGCGTTTGACTTTTAAGATTTCAAACTCCCCAAAGCTACATCGATTATCAAGGTTTTGTCAAGGATAGTTCATCATTTAAAGTACTGTCGAGATTCTCTAACTCTAACTTCCACGTAGTGAATTTTCTGTAACTTAAACTAAGTTGAGTAACAATAGCATTTAGAGTAAATATATTGCGCAACTCAAAAATCTCTAAAATTATTTATGTAAGTGATAATGTTGATTGACCCAAAATGACTTTGAATGTAGTTTCATATTAAATAAATCTCAATCTAGCGAGTATGATTACTATATTTTCCCTATATATCCCACGTAATATTTTTTAAAATTCCGATACTTATACCAGCCAGTAGCACTTGTCAAGTTCTAGCCACCGGAGACCCAACATTCTACTCATACAACACCCAGCTCACGCCGACAGCGTTGGATTTCTTCTTGTACAAGGGTATTGCCTCGAACAGACTTTCAGTCGATAGACTTTTCGATCTTACATCTGATCATTTACCAATAATGGCTACATTGCACCACTCACCCCAATATAACCCCCGCAGAGACCGGTTGCTCCCACCTGGATCTTCTGTTGAAGTCTTCAGAGCGGAACTGGACTGCAGAATAAACTTGAACACTGAAATACACGGTCCAGAGGATGTTGAGGATGCGATTTCACTGCTCACGAGCAACATAAAATACGCAGCAGCAAAAGCTTCCCCGAGGACCCCACTAATTTCAAGCCAACACCACATGACACAGTTACCGCCCGTCGCTGCTGCTCTTCTTTGCATGAAAAGAAGGGTACGAAAAGAGTACGCCAGAACAGGAGACACTCGCGTGTGGAGTATTTATAAAAGACTGGCAAATCGCCTCCAAAAGGTTCTCGCGAGAAGCAGACAACACCAAATAGACGATATGCTGGACAACGCAGGCCCTAACGCAGACTCCAACTACTCGCTTTGGAAATTAACAAGCCGTTTCAAAAGACAAGCTACTGCAAAAAGCCCATTAAAGGATCCGAGTGGAGGATGGTGTTATACCAGTCAGCAGAAAGCCGAGATCTTCGCTAGCAATCTAGAGAACAGATTTCAACCACTAAGCCTGACATCGGATTATATGCAAAGGCATGTTCAAAATACAATTGATACACCTTATCAAATGGCTCCACCTGCACAGCCGGTCACGCTGCAAGAAGTGACTCTGCAAATAAGGAATCTGAAGGTCAAAAAGTCGCCGGGTGACGACCGTTTGGACAACCGCACTATTAAGCTGTTGCCACTGAAAGCTTTGCTGTATATAGTGCTGATCTTTAACAGCAGCTTACGACTAGGGTACTTTCCAAAAATTTGGAGGTCAGCGCTGATTACGATGAAGTTGATGCGTACAGACCTATCAGCCTTCTCCCTGCAATGGCAAAAATGTTTGAAAGGATTATCCTGGACCGAATCATGCAGTTAGAGGGTGTGGCACAGGCTATCCCAAAATGGCAGTTTGGCTTTCAGAAACGTCATGGAACCCCTGAACAGCTTCACCGTGTGGTCAACTTTTCCCTGGAGGCCATGGATCAAAAAGAGTATGCTTTAGCCGTGTTCATAGACATCCAGCAAGCTTTCGACAGAGTGTGGCACGCTGGCCTCCGTTGCAAGCTAAAGAACTTACTAACACCGCAGCTCTCCGAGATAGTTGGCAGCTTCCTGGAAGAGAGATCATTTTGCGTTGTTGTAGACGGCAAAAAATCATCTAGAAGACCGATATGCGCTGGAGTACCACAAGGCAGTGTCTTAGGTCCCACTCTCTACACTATATACACTGCAGACATGCCAACACCCCAGTGTGTAACTGCTGTAGAAGCGAACGACGTGCTCTTAGCCACATACGCTGACGACACGGCCGTGCTAACTCGGAGCCGACTGATCGGCACTGCGGCAAGTGCGATGCAGGAGTACATTAACAGCTTCACAGAATGGGCTTCTAAGTGGAACATTGGCATTAACATCAGTAAATGTGCAAGCGTAACGTTTACCAACAGAAGAGGCACTTGTCCAGTCATATCAATGCTAGGCTCACCTCTACAACAGAAGCCGGCCTATAAGTACCTTGGTGTAGTCTTGGACAAAATGCTTACATTCAATAGACACACAACCATGGTTCAGCAAACGCTCCGTTGCAAAGCAGAAAAAATGTCGTGGCTGCTATCTGCCAACAACAAGCTCTCGCTATGTAATAAGGTAGCCATCTACAAGTGCGTCCTAAGCCCAATCTGGAAATATGCGCTGCAGGTGTATGGCATCGCTGCAAAGTGCCATATAAACAAGATTCGTGTGACCCAGAGCAAGTTCCTTAGGAGAATCTGCAAAGCTCCATGGTACATGCGCACGAGGGACATTGAAAGAGACTTAAATGTCCCTAAAGTTGGCGATGTCATGAACCAACTCGCATCAAATTACCTACAACGCCTTGATGGTCACCCTAATGCACTCGCCAGAAGACTAACAAGAAAGCCAAGAAAGAGAAGACTTAAAAGGTGCCATCCACTGGACCTTCCTAATAGATTCCTTTAAAATTCAAATTTTGTAAATAGTGTAAATACTGTAAATAGCATAAGTTTGTCCATGTATGTAACATAAGTTCATACTTTTTTTGATTTGTTTGTAAAGTAAAACAAGATTAAGTTGCCACAAAAGGTAACAGAAAGCCTGTTTAATAAAATATGTAAATACATATTGTAAAAAGAAACAAGTGGAGAAGGATTATCTTCGGCGTGCCGAAGATTAAATACTCTTTTCGAACCTTTAAGCAATTTTCACTATTTTTCCGTGACTGCTTATTTAATTCGCAGATATTAATGTCGCATACATATACCCCTACATATAAAATATATAAAGGTATTAATGTAAACTGGGACGTTTCACTATCCGCAGCTCGTGGACGCGTCCCTTAGCATTCATAAGTGCTACCGAATTGAACAATAAACAAGTTTCAGTTTTTCCAAAAAGTCAAAACTACATTACATATGTATACTACAATATACATACCAAATTTTGTGCCTGTTGCTCTTATACCTTTCAAGGCCGCTGTCGGAAATTGAATTGTCATAAAACTTAATCTGAACATACGAGAGCTTATATACAGAATTTGAGATCCATATTTTTTTTCGCGTGGCATTGGTTTTGCCAATGAATTTAAATTTTTCTTTTGAATTATTCTATTAAAGCTACTTTATGTATGAAAAAAAAATTAGAAACAATTTAGGAAATTTAAAATAAATGAATTTGACTACAGCTATTATATATTTGAAAAGAAGAATAAGAAAAAATGAAAATAAATGATCAATCGCCCGCTGGTCTTGAACCCAGGACCTCTCGCTCAACAGTTCGCAACATTACCCTTTACGCCACAAGCCGTTTTGATGATCGCTGACAAAATCCCTTGAAGAGCAGACTGTCAAAAGCTTTCTTGTTTTGCTTTTTACTGCTTACACCAAGAAGTTTTAAGAATCGCTGACAAACTCGATTTATACTGAGCTTTTGTTTTTTCGCGTGGCATTGTTTTTGTTCTAAGCCATTGAAAGCAAATGAATTTGATTACAGTTATTATATATTTGAAAAGAAGAATAAGAAAAAATGAAAATAAATGACCAGTCGCCGCTGGTCTTGAACCCAGGACCTCTCGCTAAAGAGTTTGCAACTTTACCCTTTACGCCACAAGCCGTTTTGATGATCGCTGACAAAATTGCTTGAAGAGCCGACTGTTACAAATTTCCTTGTTTTGTTTTCCTGCAACCTGCAACTCGCGTTTGACAGCATTTGTTTTTTCGCGTGGCATTGTTTTTGTTCTAAGCCATTGGAAGCAAATTAATTTGATAACAATTATATATTTGAAAGGAAGAAAAAGAAAAAAGTATTAAATTAACATTCAGTCGCCGCCGAGGCTCAAACTTGCGAAACCTGCGTTCGTTAGCGCGGCTCTTTACGCCCTACGCCACAAACCGTTTTGATGATCGATGACAAAATACCTTGAAGAGCAGACTATCAAAAGCTTTCTTGCGCTTGACTTTGTTTGCTCATATGCACCTGTTTTTTCAAAATATTTAATGACGCATATCTTCGCTGTTTATGACTCAATCGATTTGCGATTTTACCCATTGATGAGTTATAAGGATGTTCAAGTGTAAAAGGAAATTTAAGGCAATTGCTTTGAAAACATCGGATTTATGGCCAAAACCGACTTTGAGGTGTATGGCAGCTATAAGATATAGTGGTCCGATCCGGCCGGCTCCGACCAATGTGCTGTCCCCTTGAATAATAAGTGTCTGTGCAAAGTTGCATCGCGATAGCTCAAAAACTGAGGGACTAGTTTGCATACATACAGACAGACAGACAGACAGACAGACAGACAGACAGACAGACAGACAGACGGACATGGCTAGATCAATTTGTTTTGTTTTTATAAGCATATTGGCAGTAACTTTTGGGGGTCTCAGACGCTTCCTTCTATGCGTTACAAACTTCAGGACAAACTTAATATACTATTTTCTTCGAAAAGAGTATAAAAAAACAAGTAGGAGTGCTCTAGTCGGGAGTGCCCGACTACGAGATACCCTGAACCCAGTCCTTACAATCATTCATACTAATCTAAGCACACACATGCTGCAGTATAAGCAGTGCATGCGGTTTAAGCAGTTAGCTTGCTTTTTCGCTGAGCCCCACACAATGGAAAGCTAAATCTTAAATAACTTCTATGTTTATTGTCCGATCTTATTGAAATTTTTGGGGCAAACAATTGTCAATAATATGTGTGACCAACCCAAATTGCAAGGTCGTACCTTCAAAAATGGGTTTTTTGAACTTTTTGGGGTTTGGGGGTGGTATCCAAAAAGTGAAATATTTGTTACATGTGTATGTTATTCGAGATTATACATGCCAAATTTGGGGCCTCTAGCTTTTATAACTTTGAAGTTATGTCCCAAAAATGCAAGTCTGAAATCGAAATTTATCGATAACTTTTAAACGGTACGAGTTATCGATAAAATGAAATAAACTTGATCTGTCCCGGGATTAGGAGAACTTATGTTCCAAATATGAAGTCTCTAGCTCTTGTAGTCTCTGATATCCGCGTGTTCATACAGACAGACGGACGGACGGACGGACGGACGGACGGACGGACGAACGGACGGACGGACGGACGGACGGACAGACAGACAGACGGACATGGCTAAATCGACTCGACTGTTGATACTGATCAAGAATATATATACTTTATATGGTCGGAGATGCTTCCTTATGCCTGTTACATACTTTTGCACAAAACCATAATACCCTTTTTACCCATTTTTAATGGGTTCAGGGTATAAAAAAAAAAAAGAAGATACTTATACTCTTTTTGAAGAAAATAGTATATTAAGTTTGTGCTGAATTTTGTAACGCATAGAAGGAAGCGTCGGAGACCCCCAAAAGTCACTGCCAGTATGCTTAGAATGACAAAACAAATTGATCTAGCCATGTCCGTCTGTCTGTCTGTATGTATGCAAACTAGTCCCTCAGTTTTTGAGATATCGTGATAAAACTTTGCACAGAGAATTATTATTCAAAGGGACAGCATATTGGTCGGAACCGGCCATATCAGACCACTATATCTTATAGCTGCCATACAACTGGAAGTCGGTTTTGGCCATAAATCCCATGTTTTCAAAGCTATCGCAATGAAACTTTGCACAGGTACTTATTATTCAAATATACTTAAAACTGATCGGAGCCGGCTGGATCGGATGACTATATCTTATAGCTAACATACAACTCGAAGTCGGTTTTGGCCATATATCCCATGTTTTCAAAGCTATCGCGATGAAACTTTGCACAGATACTTATTATTCAAAATGTCAGCACATTGATCTGAGTCGGCCGGATCGGACCACTATATCTTGTAGCTACCATACAACTGGAAAAAAATTTCATATTCTTAGAATAAAACAAGTAAGAGTGCTCTAGTCGGGAGTGCCCGACTATGAGATACCCTGAACCTAGTCCTTACAATCATTCTTACTAATCTAAACACACACATGCTGCAGTACAAGCAGTGCGAGCAGAGCAAGCAGTCTAAGCAGTAAGCTTGATTCTTTACTGAGCTCCACACAATGGAAAGTTAAATCCCTAAAATTTAAATTTTTTGGGCACAGACTGGGCAATAAAATGTGTGACCGAGCCAAATTGCAAGGTCATAACTTCAAAAATGCGTTTTTTGAACTTTTGGGGGGATTGGGGGGTGGTATCCAAAAGGTGAAATATTTGTTACATAGGTATGTCATTCGAGATTATACATGCCAGGCCTCTAGCTCTTAAGCTTTTGAAGTTATGACCCAAAAACTCAGGTCTGAAATCTATCGATAACTTTTGAACGGGATGAGTTATCGATAAAATTTAATAAACTTGATCTGTCCCGGGCATACGAGAACTTATATTGCAAATATGAAGTCTCTAGCTCTTGTAGTCTCTGATATCCGCGTGTTCATACAGACGGACGGACGGACGGACGGACAGACAGACAGACGGACATGGCTAAATCGACTTGGCTGTTGATACTGATCAAGAAGATATATACTTTATATGGTCAGAGATGCTTCCTTATGCCTGTTACATACTTTTGCACAAAACCATAATACTCTTTTTACCCATTTTTAATGGGTTCAGGGTATAACAAGTGAGAACGTTGCAGTCGGGCGAAGCCGACTGCGTAATACTCTGATACCATTTTAAGAACAGCTGAAAGCAAGTGAACAGAAAATTTTGTCTGGTGTATGGGTGAGCCGAAATCGGCCTTCCAAGTTTTTGGGGACGGGAGGGGCGTGGTCGATCTTAAGAAGGGGTGACCAGAAGTCGATTTTCCAAATTTGGTGATTTTAGCTCTAAGACTGTAGAAGATATAAGCTTTCGGGATTTTTGGGGGCGGGAGGGGGCGTGGCCGATCTTTAGAGGGCTTGGCCAGAAGTCTACACTCAAAGTTTGGTGGCCCTAGCTCTTAAACTGTGCGAGATATAGGCTTCCGTGTTTCGTGGGGGCGGGGTGGCTGGGGGCGTTCTAGTGGGCGTGGCCGGATAATCCAGGACGGAATATTTTGGGGTGGTGAGCCCTAGTCTAAATTCCAAATTTGGGGACTCTAGCTTCAAAATTGCGGGAAATATACACCTGTTATCGAATTGTGCGAGTGTTGGAGTGATCTGTAGAGGACATTACCAGTAATATATATTCCAAATATGGTGACCTTAGCGCCAAAACTGCGGGAGATATAGGCTTTTCAAATTATTTTGGGAGGGGGGGCTGGTGAGCGTAATAATGGGCGTGGCCGATAAACCTAGCATCCAATTTTTTCGGGAGGTCACCAACAATATACCTACCAAATCTAGCTTCAAAATTGTGGGAGATATCCACGTTTAATCGATTTGTTATTTGAGGTGGATCGACATGTTATCGATTTGCCAGCCTCCCAGTGCGCGTGGCATAAATTTGAAACAAACTTGATCTGAAGCAGATAGCTATAATCATAACACAAAAGATTTCAAGAGTCTATCTAATATCGTTCGGAAATACGTGCGTTCATCCAGACAGACAGACGGACAGACGGACGGACATCCGACAAAACCAATATACTATGAGTACCTTCGGTATCAGAGTATAAAAAATAAATGCCACGCGATAAAATGAATTATTACAGCATATTAAAGTGCTGCAGTTGGCAAAATGAAAAATGTCTAAAGGTTCGAAAAGAGTATAAAATCTTCGGCACGCCGAAGATAATCCTTTCCCACTTGTAGCTAATTGACTTACCCAAAAATGTTGAACATATATATTCGGATATTTGATTTCCCGATTTGCTGGACTCGCTAAAGTGTGAGAGCTCCTTGTTCAGCATGCGCTTGAACTGTAGAATGTCAAAGACAAAATATTTCATCGAGTTAGTATGAACATTAATCTGCAACAGGACTTGGTTAACGCACCTTTAGCGATGCCATGTCGGAGACACTGCGGTGCGTTTGAATGGTCTCCAGCTGATCCAAGCACCAGTCCAGCTCCTCAATGGTATCGGTGGCTAGACGTGTGTAGGCTTCATCGCCCTGTGCTAGTTGGACACCTGCATTTCCGCCACGTCCGGATGATGATTGAGCTGGCCGCCTGGATCTTATTTCATTAATAAATGATTTCGACACACACACACACACACACACACGCACACAAAGATATGCGTGAGAGACCGAGGGGGGGGGGAGACAGAGATAGATAGATAGATAGAGAGAGAGATATATATAGATGGGGAGTGGGAGTGGGAGGATGGTGGGGGAATTGTTGTGATAGAATAAACAGGAACGGATACATGTACAAGAACAAGAACAACAACAAACGAGAGAACAAACAAAAATCGAAAATAGAAAAAAAAGGTAAAGAATTACAACAAAATGTAAAGGAAAACAATAAAAATAAAAACATTTGCAGAGCAGAGTGGAATATGCAAAATTTAATGAAATTAAAGGGAAGGTTTCCGGCATTGGGAATATTAGTTTTGTGGAAAAGGAGTTATACAGAGTGATTAGTTTTAGTTTTTTTTTTCGTTTTTCAATTTTTTTTATTGTTTACAACCACAAACAGCGAGAAAAACACACACATTTATTAAAGAGACAGAGAGACAGAGAGAGAGGGAGAGAGAGCAGAAAAGAGAAAGAGAGAACGAGAGAAACAAAGTATGAACAAAATTTAATCGAAGAATCTGTGGTTTTCTGTACAACAATTAAAATGTATTGGTTAGCTTAAGATTAAATGCATACGTATGGATTATGTGGTTTATCATCGGGTAACGAGGGGAATAATGCTTTCGGTGGTTAGGGTATTTCTCAGCAACAGCACCAACAACAACAACAAATATAATGATATAGCTAAAACATGCCGACCAGCCACGCCCCGTCCCTTTTCGCCCCCTTTCCCGTTGGCTGACCAGTTCAATAGATCTGACAATGTTCTAAATTTGAGTTCCGTCATATTCGATGGAAAAATGTATAAATAAAATGTGCGGTACGGCTTTTATTTGCGGTATTTTTGGCACGTCAACACGCGTGTCCCGACATCCCCCCCCCCTCCAGCTCATTCATTCTAGCCCCCCTCCACCCAGCCACCACTGCCTTTCTGTACTGTGGGTCGTTTCTCCGCATCGTTGTCGTCATTTCTGCTCAAGTGGGTCTTCACTCTTTTGTGCTGTAGTGTGTATGTGTGCGTGTGTGTGTGTGTTACACACACACATATATATCTATATAAGTATATATGTAGAACTATTGTTACTTTGTTGCTGTTGTTTTAGTTGCCACTTGAGTAATTAAAGTGTGAGATGACAAAAAGATATCAAGAGAGAGAGAGAGAGAGAGATCACATACTGAGAGTGAGCGAGGGACATCGATAGGCAGCAAGACAAAGAGAAGGAGAAAGAGAGAGGGAGAGAAAGAAGAGTGGGGTGGGGGTGGAAGAGTTGGCAAGCAAACGAGTTTTCTTATTTTTTTCTTGGGATGCGGCAAGTGGTGTTGAAGAAAGGAAAGTAGGAGGAAAGTGTGGATGAAATACACTCGTGTAGTTAAGAGTCTGCTTGTTTGTCCTGGATCGCGGGCTCTGCTTGGACTGATGATGTTGATAGGGTTTGGGTGGGTCGGAGTTGATTGGGTTTGACGGTCAAGGTCACATAAAACTTACTTGTTTGATGCTGGTACATTTGTCAGACTTAATAAATTGTTGCGCACTGAACGTAAGCTGGCTAAAATTTGGGCAAACGGCGTTACAATGAGATCCTCGCCATGGCTGTAAAGAGAAATATCAGATATGTTAAGTAACTGTTAATGCGATTGTCAGTAAAAACGTACACAAACAAAGAATAAATGAACACAGACATGCATAAGCTAAATAAGAAGTGAGCGAATGTAGTCATTGATATAGCGAGTACTTATTACAGTGTGAACTAATATAGTGATAAAACATACTTAAGCTAATATTCGATTGATCACTCTTGATGACCCATAAACACAGGCGTGTACATATCGAGTCGAGTAGCAAGAGTAGCGAGTAACAATAGTAGCGAGTAATAACATCACAACCGAGTAAAATAAGTTCGTGAAGCGAGTAAAGACGAAAATAGTAAATCAATTGACTGAGTTTTCTCAACTATTACAGGCCATTGTAAATATAATTATTTGCAAAACATGAAAATTTCTTCACACTCATGAACTCAACTTTCGACAGATAGTTGATTGGCTCATAGCTTATTATTATCTATAATATTCAAAGACTGCATCACAATTGTATTTGATAACTTTAAACGATATGTTGATGCGATTAGAGGGTCGGATATATGTTTCAATGCGTAGCACACTACACGACATGATTATAATATCCTTTAGAAGAGTATAACAGCCACAATAAGCAAGTGATGAGTGAACATATGCTTCTCGCTCTGCTTCTCCCTTTGCTACCAGTTTGGGCGTCCTGCTCACGTCATTTTGGTAATGCTTATGGCATGAAAGAAAATCGCTTCTCACTGTAGCAAGAAGTGCTCAGCAGCCAGAGCTGCCCTCAAATACCATTCGATGATTACCATTTAATGCAGTTGCACACATGAGTATGTAAAAATACGTATAGATTCAGAAGTTTAGGCATTAAATAACGTTTATACGACACACTTTCCGGCTTCCATATCCAAAACTAAATTTCTGATGATAATTTTAACTTCAAATTTCGAACTGATGTAAATCGAAAAGACAGAGACGAGAGAGAGAGAGAGAGAGAGAGAGAGAGAGAGAGAGAGAGAGGGGAAGAGAGTTAACCCAATTGGCTGGCAAATCAACTGGAATACTCGAATGTGCCTTGCGACAATATGACAATCAGTGCCCCATGCGGCAGGCAGCTGTCGGCCAACAGCAAAAGGTCAGCGGCATCGCCTCGAATAGACTTGTCACAAACAAAACAGAACAGCACAGCACACACACACATAATGTAAGGCGGCAAAGGAAAGCGGGAAAGTGGGTTATGGCATAAAGGACGTTCAAGTTTTTTGTACCGCACACACAACTTTATGCAGGTTGGCTCGAAAATTCCCAATTCCATACAAATGCGGAACGAAAAACCGTAGAAGCGTTTCTCTGGCGGAGGCGAATTCGGTGGCACACGAGCCACTTGGCTCGTAATATTTGTGCCGAAAATAAATATTAAATGGACAAAAAAAAGAGAGGAAAATTAAAAAAAAACAAGTGGGGAAGGATTATCTTCGGCGTGCCGAAGATTTTATACTCTTTTCGAACCTATAGGCAATTTTCACTCTGCCAACTGCACCACTGAAATTTCATAAGCTGTACAAAATCGTTTTGTCGCGTGACATTTTTTTTGTTCTAAGAATATTTAATTCATTGCCAGTTGTATAGCAGCTATAAGATATAGTGATCCGATCCGGCCGGCTCCAACCAATGTGATGTCTCTTTGAATAATAAGTATCTATGCAAAGTTTCACCGCGATAGATTAAAAAAACATGGGATATATGGCCAAAACCGACTTCGAGTTGTATGGCAGCTATAAGATATAGTGATCCGATCCAGCCGGCTCCAACCAAGGTGATGTCTCTTTAAATAATAAGTATCTATGCAAAGTTTCACCGCGATTGATTAAAAAAACATGGGATATATGGCCAAAACCGACTTCGAGTTGTATGGCAGCTATAAGATATAGTGATCCGATCCAGCCGGCTCCAACCAAGGTGATGTCTCTTTAAATAATAAGTATCGGTGCAAAGTTTCATCGCGATAGATTAAAAAACATGGGATATATGGCCAAAACCGATTTCGAGTTGTATGGCAGCTATAAGATATAGTATTCCGATCCGGCCAGCTCCGACCAATGTGCTGTCCCCTGGAATAATAAGTGTCTGTGCAAAGTTTTATCGCGATAGCTCAAAAACTGAGGGACTAGTTTGCATACATACAGACAGACAGACAGACAGACAGACAGACAGACAGACAGACAGACAGACAGACAGACAGACAGACAGACAGACAGACGGACATGGCTAGATCAATTTGTATTGTCATTCTAAGCATACTGGCAGTAACTTTTGGGGGTCTCCGACGCTTCCTTCTATGCGTTACAAACTTCAGGACAAACTTAATATACTATTTTCTTCGAAAAGAGTATAAAGAGAACAACAACAAAACAACAAACTCCGAGGCACAGGCGGCAAGGAGACGAGCACGAAGACGTTGCCGTTTGCGCTCACGTTGACAAACAAAAAATGACATAAATTCATATTAATATAATAAAATTAAGCAAAAACATATTAAACAAGTATGAGTGCTCAAGTCGGGACTGCCCGACTAGGAGATACCCTGAACCCAGTTCTGACATCCATTCATACTTGCCTAATAGTGTGCATACATACAAACACACCACACATTACTGCAAGCTGTGAAAACGGCTTAAGCAGTTATCTGCTTTTTCACTGAGCCCCACACAATGGAAAGTAAAATCTTAAATAACTTCTGTGTTTATTATCCGATCTTTTTAAAATTTGTAGAACATAACATTGGCTATAAAATGTGTGACCAAACCAAATTGCAAGGTCATACCACCAAAAATGAGTTTTTTGAGTTTTTGGGAGGATTGGGGGGTGGTATCCAAAAAGTGAAAAATTTGTTACATGTGTATGCTATTCGAGATTATACATGCCAAATTAAGGACCTCTAGCTCTTATAACTTGTAAGTTATAGCCCAAAAACGCTGGTCTGAAATCGAAATTTATCGATAACTTTTGAACGGGACGAGTTATCGATAAATTTTAATAAACTTGATCTGTCCCGGGATTACGAGAACTTATATTCCAAATATGAAATCTCTAGCTCTTGTAGTCTCTGATATCCGCGTGTTCATACAGACAGACAGACGGACGGACGGACGGACAGACAGACAGACGGACATGGCTAAATCGACTCGACTGTTGATACTGATCAATAATATATATACTTTATATGGTCGGAGATGCTTCCTTATGCCTGTTACATACTTTTGCACAAAACCATAATACCCTTTTACCCATTTTTAATGGGTTCAGGGTATAAAAAGCAAACACAAGTTATTGGCCCATCAGTGACATCACAAGGCGACGTTGGCGGCGCCAAAATTAAAATTCAGTTTTTAATTAATATTTGAATACCCTGTAGCAAAAACGAAGAAATTTTTAAGAAGGGGTTTTACCAAGAAGGCACCTAAATGTCTCTACAACTTTTTATAGTATAAGAAAACTATCTTACATTTATTTAGCTGCAAATATTTTGATTATAATTTGGTATTTTGACAATCAAGCAATTACAATAACTATTTAGACTGCTGAGTGATTCATATAATATAATAATATAAAAATAGAATATCTTTCGATAGTACATCAAAGTTCTTGTAATTAAAACCAACCGGTGCAAGAATCTAAACAATAATATAAACATATTTAAACAACTTATGAAGATAAAGTTTATTACATACATTTTTATTGTTCAAGAAACAATTCAGAAAGCTGAACTGATTAACTTGGAATGTGTCTCGAATATGTTCGCAACATGTTTTCTTAAAGGGTATATGCATGTCGAGCATTTTTCACAAGAGCTTTATTACTTGTTTTATATAGTATATCTATAACATACATATACATACATATGTATTTCTTTGCCGTTCAGCTTGAAAGCAAATTGGCTGACTGGCAATGAAAATGCTTGGAAAAATGAACATTTTCATATGAAATTTTGCGACTGCTTCCAAATGTTTAATAAAAATGGCGCGAAGCGACAGAGTGACAAAGAGAGAGAGGCGAGAGAGAGAGAGAGAGAGAGAGAGAAAGATATGCAAATAGTGACAACGATTTACGATTAATGATGCAAGCTGATTTACAGACTGGCTGCCCCCCACCCACTCCCCACTCCCCATATCACCCGCTATATCTTCAGTACTGTGGTTTGTCAGATTGATTTTTGGCACGTCTCGCAGTTGCAATATTTAACGTAAACAAGTAAGAGTGTTCTAGTCGGGAGTGCCCCACTAGGAGATACCCTGAACCCAGTCCTTACATCCATTCATACTTACCAATGAATGCACATCCATAGAAACACACACATACTGCAAGCAGTTTAAGCAGGCTAACTTCTTCGCAGCCCCACACTATGCAAAGGTAAATCTTAAATAACTTCTGTATTTTGTGCCCGATCGTTATGAAAAAATCAGGACATAACATTGGATATTAAAGGGGTCATCAAGTCATCAAATTTCAAGGTCATACATTGAAAAATTTGTGTTTTTCACTTTGGGGAGATGGGGGTACGGTATCCAAAAAGTGAAGTATGTGTTAGATGTGTATACTATTCGAGACTATACATACAAAATTTAATGCCTCTAGCTCTTATAACTTTCCAGTTATGGCCAAAAAACACTGGGGTGAAATAAAAATTATCGATAAAATTAAACAAGCTTGTACTCTCCCGGGACTACGAAAACTTATACTCTAGCTCCTATAGTCTCTGATATTCACGTGTTTATAATTATATGGTCGGAGATGCTTCCTTATGCCTGTTACATACTTTTGCACAAAACCATACCCATTTTTAATGGGTTCAGGGTATAACAAGTAAGAGTGCTCTAGTCGGGAGTGCCCGACTAGGAGATACCCTGAACCAAGTCCTTACAATCATGCATACTAGTCTAAACACACACATGCTGCAGTTCAAGCAGTACAAGCAGTGCAAGCGGTTTAAGCAGTTAGCTTGCTTTTCACCGAGCCCCACACAATGGAAAGTAAAATCTTTAAAAACTTCTGTGTTTATTGTCCAATCTTTCTTTAGGACATAACATTGGCTATAAAATGTGTGACCAAACCAAATTGCAAGGTCGTACCTTCAAAAATGCGTTTTTTTAAATTTGGGGGAAATTGGGGGGTGGTATCCAAAAAGTGAAAAAATTGTTACATGTGTATGCTATTCGAGACTATACATGCCAAATTAGGGGCCTCTAGCTCTTATAACTTGTAAGTTATAGCCCAAAAACGCTTGTCTGAAATCGAAATTTATCGATCACTTTTGAATGGGTCGAGTTATCGATAAAATGAAATAAACTTGATCTGTCCCGACACTACGAGAACTTATATTCCAAATATGAAGTCTTTAGCTCTTGTAGTCTCTGATATCCGCGTGTTCATACAGACGGACATGGCTTAATCGACTCGGCTGTTGATACTGATCAAGAATATATGTACTTTATATAGTCGGAGATGCTTCCTTATGCCTGTTACATACTTTTGCACAAAACCATAATACCCTTTTTACCCATTTTTAATGGGTATAAAAATAAATAAGTATATGTATGTGAATTTGTGTGTGCGTGTCGCAATAATTGTAGAGCACAATACAAAAGATTGTGTATGATCAGTCATCTATCCAGTTGTGTATCCAAACAGCCATCTAAAGTGGCAACCATAAACAACAACATAAATAATTACAAGCGGCAGACGCGGCGCATATGCAACCAAAATTCACCCGCACTCGCACTCGCACTCGCACTTGCACTGGCACCCCCATCTTCACTTCCACTGCCACCTCCACATTCAGTTTTGAACTCTTCACTTTTGCCCCCGTCTCGTTGGCAGACTTTGCCACTTTGCAGCCAGACGAAATGTGTTTTGGTGTCATTTCGAATCACATCTCTCCTCTCCTCTCGTCTCATCTCTCTTCTCCTATTTGACGTTCTCTTCTGTTCTGTTTCGTTATTCGAGTATGAATACTGCGACGCATTTCACCGCTAGATTCAAAAACATGTCAATGACTCATCCAATGCGACACATTGGTCTCTTGTCTTACTGGGGATACTCCGATGTAGTTGCACGCATCTCAAAAAACACTCAGAACTTTAAAGATGGATGCAGAAGCTTTGTTTATTTCATGGTAAAAAGCAAATCTCAGTTTTAGGCCAATGTAGGATCTGCTTACTTGCCTTCTTGCCAGAGACAATACTATCAAAATATTTCGAATGCTTCGATTTGATAATCTTAATTTATTTACATATTATTAACATGTTAATAATAAATAAATATTATTAATTTAATTCTTAATAAATATAAAACAAGTGGAGAAGGATTATCTTCGGCGTACCGAAGATTAAATACTCTTTTCGAACCTTTAAGCAATTTTCACTATTTTTCCGTGTCTGCTTATTTAATTCGCAGATATTAATGTCGCATACATATACCCCTACATATAAAATAAAATATATAAAGGTATTCATGTAAACAGGGACGTTTCACTATCCGCAGCTCGTAGACGCGTCCCTTAGCATTCATAAGTGCTACCGAATTGAACAATAAACAAGTTTCAGTTTTTCCAAAATGTCAAAACTACATTACATATGTATACTACAATATACATACCAAATTTTGTGCCTGTTGCTCTTATACCTTTCAAGGCCGCTGTCGGAAATTGAATTGTCATAAAACTTAATCTGAACATACGAGAGCTTATATTCCGAATTTGAGATCCATATTTTTTTTCGAGTGGCATTGGTTTTGCCAATGAATTTAAATTTTTATTTTGAATTATTCTATTAAAGCTACTTCATGTTAAAAAAAAAAATTAGAAACAATTTAGGAAATTGAAAATAAATGAATTTGATTACAGCTATTATATATTTGAAAAGAAGAATAAGAAAAAATGAAAATAAATGACCAGTCGCCGCTGGCACTTGAACCCAGGACCTTTCGTTCGCCAGTTCGCAACTTTACCCCTTACGCCACAAAGCCGTTTTGATAATCGCTGACAAAATCCCTTGAAGAGCAGACTGTCAAAAGCTTTCTTGTTTTGCTTTTTACTGCTTACACCAAGCAGTTTCAAAAATCGCTGACAAACTCGATTTATACTGAGCTTTACTTTTTTCGCGTGGCATTGTTTTTGTTCTAAGCCATTGAAAGCAAATGAATTTGATTACAGTTATTATATATTTGAAAAGAAGAATAAGAAAAAATGAAAGTAAATGACCAAAGTCGCCGCTGGCACTTGAACCCAGGACCTTTCGCTCACCAGTTCGCAACTTTACCCCTTACGCCACAAGCCGTTTTGATGATCGCTGACAAAATTGCTTGAAGAGCCGACTGTTACAAATTTCCTTGTTTTGTTTTCCTGCAACCTGCAACTCGCGTTTGTCAGCATTTGTTTTTTCGCGTGGCATTGTTATACTCTGATACCGAAGGTACTCATAGTATATTGGTTTTGTCGAATGTCCGTCAGGCCGTCCGTCTGTCCGTCTGTCTGTCTGGATGAACGCGCGTATTTCCGAAACGATATTAGATAGACTCTTGAAATCTTTTGCGTTATGATTATAGCTATCTGCTTCAGATCAAGTTTATTCCAAATTTATGCCACGCCCACTGGGAGGCTGGCAAATCGATAACATGTCGATACACCTCAAATCACAAATCGATTAAACGTGAATAACTCCCACAATTTTGAAGCTAGAGTAATCAAATTTGGTAGGTATATTGCTGGTGACCTCCCGAAAAAATTGGATCCTAGGTTAATCGGCCACGCCCATTATTACGCCCACCAGCCCCCCTCCAAAATTAATTTGAAATGCTTATATCTCCCGCAGTTTTAGAGCTAAAGTCACCATATTTGGAATATATATTACTGGTGACGTCCTCTACAGATTACAGAAACAAAATTTTGACCACGCCCACTCCCGCCCCCGTAATCGCGAAAATCGATATACATGAATGCACAATTCGATAACACGTGTATATTTCCCGCAATTTTGAAGCTAGAGTCCCCAAATTTGGAATTTAGACTAGGGCTGACCAGCCCAAAAGATTGCGTCCTGGATTTTCCGGCCACGCCCACTAGAACGCCCCCCAGCCACCCCGCCCCCACGAAACACGGAAGCCTATATCTCTCACATTTTAAGAGCTAGGGCCACCAAACTTTGAGGGTAGACTTCTGGCCAAGTCCTCTAAAGATCGGACAAAAAATTTTGGGGCCACGCCCCCGCCCGCCCCCAAAAATCGCGAAAATGTATATCTTCCACAGTTTTAAAGCTAGAGTCACCAAAATTGGAGGATAGACTTATTGTCAGCCCCCCTAAAGATCGGCAAAAAATTTTGGGGCCCCGCCCCCTCCCGCCCCCAAAAATCGCGAAAATTTATATCTTTCACAGTTTCAGAGCTAGAGTCATTAAACTTGGAAGATAGAATTCTGGTCAGCCCCTCTAAATATCGGTAAAAAAAAATTTGGGGCCACGCCCCCTCCCGCCCCCAAAAATCGCGAAAATGTATATCTTCCACAGTTTTAGAGCTAGAGTCAAGAAATTTGTAAGATAGACTTCTTGTCACTCCCTCTAAAGATCGGCCAAATTTTTTGGGGCCACGCCCCTCCCGCCCCCAAAAATCGCGAAAGCTTATATCTTCCACAGTTTTAGAGCTAGAGTCACCAAAATTGGTAGATAGACTTCTGGTCACCCCCTCTTAAGATCGACCATGCCCCTCCCGTTCCCAAAAACTTGGAATGCCGATTTCGGGTCACCCAAACACCAGCAAAAATTTTCTGTTCACTTGCTTTCAGCTGTTCTTAAAATGGTATCAGAGTATTACGCAGTCGGCTCCGCCCGACTGCAACGTTCTCACTTGTTTTTGTTCTAAGCCATTGGAAGCAAATTAATTTGATTACAGTTATATATTTGAAAGGAAGAAAACGAAAAAAGGATTAAATTAACAATCAGTCGCCGCCGAGGCTCGAACTTGCGAAACTTGCGTTCGTTAGCGCGGCTCTTTACGCCTTACGCCACAAACCGTTTTGATGATCGATGACAAAATACCTTGAAGAGCAGACTGTCAAAAGCTTTCTTGCGCTTGACTTTGTTTGCTCATATGCACCTGTTTTTTCAAAATATTTAATGACGCATATCTTCGATGTTTATGACTCAAGCGATTTGCGATTTTACCCATTGATGAGTTATAAGGATGTTCAAGTGTACAAGGAAATTTAAGGCAATTGCTTTGAAAACATCGGATTTATGGCCAAAACCGACTTTGAGGTGTATGGCAGCTATAAGATATAGTGGTCCGATTCGGCCGGCTCCGACCAATGTGCTGTCCCCTTGAGTAATAAGTGTCTGTGCAAAGTTGCATCGCGATAGCTCAAAAACTGAGGGACTAGTTTGCATACATACAGACAGACAGACAGACAGACAGACAGACACACAGACAGACGGACATGGCTAGATCAATTTGTTTTGTTTTTCTAAGCATACTGGCAGTAACTTTTGGGGGTCTCAGACGCTTCCTTCTATGCGTTACAAACTTCAGGACAAACTTAATATACTATTTTCTTCGAAAAGAGTATAACAAATCAAGTTCCCTCTCTATTTATTTATGTCTCATACCATTGAAGTTATATTATTTGTTTATGCACTTCAGCTTTTCCTTAAATACTTTGCAGGAGATTTTTTCTATTTTATTTAGAGTAAAAATAGAAAATTTAAATTTGTAGCATTCTTTTAAGTAAAAAGGAGTCATCAAAATTTGAAAAATATCTGCTGTTGTCGTCAACTATTAACAAACTATACAAGTTTTCTAATAATCTCATAAATATAGCTTACAATTTGCTTTGCATAGGTTCGCTCTTTATAATATCAATACAAGTATATAATATATCATATTAAATAATACAAGTGGGGAAGGATTATCTTCGGCGCGCCGAAGATTCTATACTCTTTTCGAACCTTAAGGCAATTTTCTTTCTGCCAACACCACTGAAATTTTAAAAGTATTAAAAAATCGTTTTATTGCGTGGCATTTATTTTTTGTTCTTGTCCCATCCCATGTATAATAAAAAGTATCTGTGCAAAGTTTCATCGTGATAGCTTTGAAAACATTTTATTTATGGCCAAAACCGACTTCCAGTTCTATGGCAGCTATAAGATATAGTCATCCGATCCGACCGGCTCCGATCAATGTAATCTATGATTGAATAATAAGTATCTGTGCAAAGTTTCATCGCGATTGTTTTGAAAACATTTGATTTATGGCCAAAACCGACTTCCAGTTGTATAGCAGCTATAAGATATAGGGTCTGATCCAGCCGGTTCCGACCAATGTGCTGTCCCTTTGAATAATAAGTCTCTGTGCAAAGTTTTATTACGATAGCTCAAAAACTGAGGGACTAGATCCCATACATACAGACAGACGGACATGGCTAGATCAATTTGTTTTGTCATTCTAAGCATACTGGCAGTAACTTTTGGGGGTCTTCGACGTTTCCTTCTTTGCATTACACACTTCAGCACAAAGTTAATATACTATTTTCTTCGAAAAGAGTATAAATATATTAACGTTGTTTATGGATTGTTAATAATTAACAACGTTTTGATAGCATATAAAGATATGCACTTGCATTAAAAGCAATTTGAAGCGTTGCTTTCATTAGTCAATTACTGAGGATGTTTTTGCTGCTTTATACACCGACAAATTAAAATGATATAAATGTCTAATGAATGTAGTTGGACAAACAAATCGATTGCTTAAATACTTCATTTGTAAATCTAACTGAATTGTGACTATATCGTGTGTGTGTGTGTATGTCGTGATGTGTGTATTTTTATAAATAATAGAGGAATGTATGTATGTTGGCACGCCAGAGATGCGTAAGTAACTTAACTGGCAGCTGAGGCAGTTTGGTTTTTTGTGTCATTAAAATTGAATATAAACACATCGGCCGCATATGGAGGGGGCGTTTAGATACATAAATACAGAAGCTAGCTGAACTACCATGGTTTGGGTTCGGTTCCTTTTTCAGGCTGCTGCTGCTTTACCTGCGCTGCGATTTGATGGAGAACATATTATCCCGATCGGCCAGTATGGTGACGGCCAGATCGTCCTGCATTATGGACGGTATCATATTGAAGAAGCTGTGCACACGCGGCAGCGATGGCGACGATGCTGAATTTTTGTTTAACATGGTGACAATCACACGTGCACGCACACATACACAAACACACATAGAAAACAATAAAAGAAACCTTTAATGTTGGTCATTAGAGGCGACCGTTGATGGTTTTTGCCAGAACCGCCAAACTGGCTAATGCGATTTCGAAAGCAATTTCAATTGCTATTTTCTAATTTCTAATTTCCAATTTCTGATTTCAATTTCGATTGCTCTGATTGTAATATGCAACTATATTGCGGATTATTTCAGATAACAGACAACAACGATAGCGACAACGACAACGACAACGACAACGACAGCGAGACGACAACGCAAATGAATGCCTTTTGAATTTTCCACGAGTGCGCGCTGGCCGAGAATGAGCGCGTCCCGCGGCGTGGCCAGCGAAAATACAAAATACAAAACACAACTCGCACGCTCAGGAATGAAAAAAGAAGAAAAATTATTGTAGAAAAACGACCAAGCAGCGCAGTCGCAGCCGGCAGCGCAGTCGGCTGCTCAGTCAGCAGCACAGCAGCTGGCAACGGGCGGCAGCCATCAGCTGAGCTGAACGTAACGTAAGAAACAAATTATATTCAACTTAAAAAAATAAATAAATAAAATAAAATTTCTGCATGTATTTGACTGTATACATATACGTATATATAAACATATATATATATAAATAAATATATATATATATCTATATATATATATGCGTGTGTGTCATATAATTTTCATCATTTGTGCATGTTTTTTTTGCGACCGCGTAAGATTTTTGCTTGCTTTTCATCTTCAACAACAACGATAAACTGACACAACATGAACAACATTTGCTCAATTATTGAAATATACAGGGTGTCGCCTTGGCACACATTAGTTAATCAAATCGAATAGAATATAACAAAACAATATGCCGTTTAGAGCTCAAGTCGAATGGAAAAAACTTTACGTTTGCGAGAAGTAAGAATGTTATTAATAAAGCAGAGTCTGTGGCTATTTTTGCAGCAATTTAAATGTATTTGTGTTACAATTATTATTATTGCTCTTAATATAATAATTGTTTCTCTTCTTATTATTAATTTTAAATTTATTTTATTATTATTATTATATATATCAAATTATTTAATGTTTTAGGGATCTGCCCAATGTTGTTGTTTATTGCTCTACTGTGACAAACTAGATTAACTAATAAAATACAATTCAAAATTAATGAAAACAACGTTTGGCCAAAAAAATTTTCATTTAGATTTAAGCTTATTGCTAGAAACCAGGGACCGAAAATAACTATTATGGCATGCACTATTAATTAACAAGTGAGGAGGGATTATCTTCGGCGTACCGAAGATTTTATACTCGTTTCTGACTCTTTATACTCTGATACCGAAGGTACTCATAGTATATTGGTTTTGTCGGATGTCCGTCAGGCCGTCCGTCTGTCCGTCTGTCTGTCTGGATGAACGCACGTATTTCCGAAACGATATTAGATAGACTCTTGAAATCTTTTGTGTTATGACTATAGCAATCTGCTTCAGATCAAGTTTGTTTCAAATTTATGCCACGCCCACTGGGAGGCTGGCAAATCGATAACATGTCGATCCCCCTCATATAACAAATCGATTAAACGTGGATATATCCCACAATTTTGAATTCCCGAAAAAATTGGATGCTAGGTTTATCGGCAACGCCCATTATTACGCCCACCAGCAAACCCCCCCTCCCAAAATTAATTTGAAATGCTTATATCTCCCGCAGTCTTAAAGCTAAGGTGACCATATTTGGAATATATATTACTGGTTATGTCCTCTACAGATCACATAAAAATTTCGACCACGCCCACACCCGATATACATGAATGCACAATTCGATAACACGTGTATTTTTCCGGCAATTTTGAAGGTAGAGTCCCCAAATTTGGAATTTAGACTAGGGCTGACCAACCCAAAAGATTGCGTCCTGGATTTTCCGGCCACGCCCACTAGAACGCCCCCAGCCACCCCGCCCCCACGAAACACGGAAGCCTATATCTTCGCACAGTTTCAGAGCTAGGGCCATCAAACTTTGAGGTAGACTTCTGGCCAAGTCCTCTAAAGATCGGCCACGCCCCCTCCCGCCCCAAAAATCGCGAAAGTTTATATCTTCCACAGTTTTAGAGCTAAAATCACCAAATTTGGAAAATAGTCTTCTGGTCACCCCCTCGTAACATCGACCGTCCCAAAAAAATTGGAAAGCCGATTTAGGGTAACCCATACACCAGCAAAAATGTTCTGTTCACTTGCTTTCAGCTGTTCTTAAAATGGTATCAGAGTATTACGCAGTCGGCTCCGCCCGACTGCAACGTTCTCACTTGAAAGTGCTGCAGTTAGCAGAGTGAAAATTGTCAAAAGGTTCGGAAAGAGTATAAAATCTTTGGCACGCCGAAGATAATCCTTTCCCACTTGTTTTTTTTTGTTCTAAGAATATTTAATGTATTGCCAGTTGTATAGCAGCTATAAGATATAGTGATCCGATCCAGCCGGCTCCAACCAATGTGATGTCTCTTTGAATAATAAGTATCAGTGCAAAGTTTCATCGCGATAGATTCAAAAACATGGGATATATGGCCAAAACCGACTTCGAATTGTATGGCAGC
The DNA here is from genome assembly GCA_035042425.1 of Drosophila flavopinicola. NCBI lineage: Eukaryota > Metazoa > Arthropoda > Insecta > Diptera > Drosophilidae > Drosophila > Drosophila flavopinicola. The sequence goes on from JAWNLL010000407.1 coordinate 93,550, forward strand.
TATAAGATTTAGTGGTCCGATCCGGCCGGCTCCGACCAATGTGCTGTCCCCTGGGATAATAAAAGTCTGTGCAAAGTTTTATCCAGATAGCTCAAAAACTGAGGGACTAGTTTGAATACATACATACAGACAGACAGACGGACATGGCTAGAACAATTTGTATTGTCATTCTAAGCATACTGGCAGTTACTTTTTGGGGTCTCCGACGCTTCCTTCTATGCGTTACAAACTTCAGCACAAACTTTAATATACTATTTTCTTCGAAAAGAGTATAAAAAGTGAAGTATACTTGTTATTGTATTTTTATGGTATTTATAGTATTTGTAGTATTCTGTTCTGTACTGTATGCTATCTGCAAGAAAGTGGAATTTAGATTTTATTTTTTGATCTATAAATAAAATATTGTGCTTAAAAGTTGATTAGAATCTGCAAATTCATATTTAATACTCAGCAAATAAAAGTTATAATACAATTATTTTCTCACAAGTTATAATTGTTGCGGTCCCTGGTAAAAAAAAAAAGCTGTAAGTCTCACCTGCAGACATTAATTGTTTGATTTTCCAGCTGAGCGTAGTTCACATAACTATAACTAATAGAACATGTGGCCATAACTTCAACAATGGAACGAACGAGTCAGTAAATAGTGGTAACAACAGTTAGTTGTAATGAAGCTTAACCATGTAATGATTTACATACACAAATAGACGTGCAACCACCCTGTATTATAGCACACACACACATACAAACACATACAAATACACACACACACACACATCTAACATATCCGATGTCCGGCAAGTCGAGCTGGCGTCCTTGCCTGACATAACAGCAGCAACATAACCAATATCAACAATATAATCATAATCATTATTACCATCATCTCCAACACAATTCGCTCATTTCATTCCTCCATCTGATTATCTATCTCTGTGCTTTCTTTTCCACTACTTACGCAAAATTAATTTCATTCTTTATCTCTCTATTGCACTCAGTCTCTCTGTCTTTCTGTCTCACACTCTCGCTGTGTGTGTGTCAAGCTCTCCGCTTTTTTTCTTCTCAATTTTTTTTTATCGCACTTACCTACGCTAATGTTTAATAAATTCTCTAATCAAATTGTCATTTAGCTGCCTTCGGGCGATCTCCATTTGTTGTTGCTGTTGTTCGCTTAATGAACGCTCATAACATAAGTATAGTACACACAAGATAGGGAGAGAGGAAGAACGATGGAGCGGCAGCATGTAAATTTATAAATGCATATTTATATTTATACTCTTTTCGAAGAAAATAGTAAATTCAGTTTGTGCTGAAGTTTGTAACACATAGAAGGAAGCGTCGGAGACCCCAAAAAGTTACTACCAGTATGCTTAGAATGACAATACAAATTGATCTAGCCATGTCCGTCTGTCTGTCTGTCTGTATGTATGCAAACTGGTCCCTCAGTTTTTGAGCTACCGTAATAAAACTTTGCACAGAGACTTATTATTCAAAGGGACAGCACATTGGTCGGAACCGGCCGGATCGGACCACTTTATCTTATAGCTGCCATACAGCTCGAAGTCGGTTTTGGTAAAAATTCCCAGGTTTTCAAAGCTATCGCGATAAAACTTTGCACAGATACTTATTATTCAAAGAAACAGCACATTGGTCGGAGCAGGCAGGATCGGACCACTATATATTTTAGCTGCCATTCAACTCTAAGTCGGTTTTGGCCATAAATCCGATGTTTTCAATGCAATTGCTTTCAATTTCCTTGTACATTTGAACATCCCTATAACCCATCAATGGGTAAAATTGAAAAACGATTGAGTCATAAATAACGAATCTATGCGTCATTAAATATTTTGAAAAAACAGGTTCATATGAGCAAAGAAACCCAAGCGCAAGTAAGCTTTTGACGGTCTACTCTTCAAGGGATTTTGTCATCGATCATCAAAACGGCTTGTGGCGTAAGGGGTTAAGTGACGACCTGGCAAACGAAAGGTCGCTGGTACGAAACTCAACGGCGACTGGTCATTTATTTACACTTTTTTCTTATTCTTCTTTTCAAATATAAAATAAGTGTAATCAAATTCATTTGCTACTAATGTCTTAGAACAAAAACTATATAACGCGAAAAAAAAACAGTATAATCGAGTTTGTCAGCACATTTCAAAACTGCTTGGTGGCGTAAGTATTAGAGTGCTGCGCTGACAAACGGGAGAACACGGTTTAAATCCCAGTCGCTACTTATTGCTAATTATTTTTTTCAAATATATATCAAATAGCTTGAACTCAATATTTTAAAAGAAAAATTTGAATTCATATGATACCAATTCTAAGAGCAAAAAAATAAATGGCACGCGATAAAACGATTTCTTACTACTATTGAAATCTCAGTGGTGCAGTTGGCAGAGTGAAAAGTGACTAAAGGTTCGAAAAGAGTATAAAATCTTCGGCACGCCGAAGGTAATCTTTCCCCACTTGTTTTAACTACTACCGTTTATTTTTAATCTCTCGCAGGTTACTCGTAAATGAGCGCACATGTAATTCTAATAATAATTTCGAGCAATTTTTTATTTAGCTAACCCACTTGTGTGTTCCGTTGTTCATTTTATTGTTCGTCCTCCATCCCATTCGGGCAGATATGCAAAAGACATACACAATGAGGGATAGACATAGGCATATTACTCATACGCAGCATGCACCATGCCGCTTCGGAGATTTTAATTTTGATTCCAATTTCAATTTAAATTTCAATTTAAAAGGCATTTCATGTAACCGTTGCCGCACACCTGATTCCCGATACGATAATCATTCGTATAGCTTGCGGACCAGGTTCGCCCACTGCGTCACTTAGCCCACTTGAATGGCAAATGGCGAGTGGCGATGCATTCAATAAACAAATCTCGGCAACTCGAACAAATTGCTCACACACACACACACACACACATAGACGACTGGCACTCAAACTCGAGAATAGAAGAACATATTTCAAGCAACTGTTGGCGCGTGATGGGGGCATTGGGTCAGCATAGAAGGAAATCTCGTGACTGACAGCAACGTGGGCGCATCGATGTCGAGTCGAGTCGAGTCAAGTGACTGATGAAATTGTTCATAAACATTTACAAACATCTAATAACATTACGTATTCTCTATGATATACGAAATTCATGACTTATGCTGTTTATGCAAAAACTAAAAGTTGCTTTAAGCTGATTTAATTAACGTTGAGATTATTTGTTATACATATGTATTATATTTCTTCGCTTCAAACTTTTAATTTTAAATAATATATTCATCTTTTGATATGTTTGCTCTGCGACTTCTATCAGAGAATAATTTAACTCAATTTACTAACTCTGCATGAAAAGTATTGAGTACGCTTTTTTAATTGTTTAAAATTCTAAGAATTGGCGAAAAAATGTTCGAGCCAAACTTTTTTGTTTTTCTATCGGTCTGCGTAAAAGCCATTTTCATCATCGACAGCATACAAGTTTGTTGGGAAATGCGTAACCTTTGGTAGAAAATGAGCTCTACAGGCGGTATGCGTGAAATTTTAATTTTCATCCGATTGTCATCAAAGTCACTTTGCATAAGCCCACATGAATAGTAAGCTTACTACGCTTCTTTTTACAACTTTGAAAAATCCTGAGAGCTAGCAACAAAGTGTTAAAAATATTGTTATACCCTGAACCCATTAAAAATGGGTAAAAAGGTTATAATGAAGTTGTGCAAAAGTTTGTGACAGGCATAAGGGAGCATCTCCGACCATATAAAGGATACAGTTTCTTGATCAGTATCAGCAGAAGAGTCGATCCATCCATGCCCGTTTGTCCGTCCGTTCGTCTGAATGAACACGCAGATATCAGAGACTATAAAAGCTAAAGACATCATATCTTGAATATAAGTTCTCGTAGCCCTGGGACGGATGGACTGGGTTCAGGGTATCTCCTACTCGGGCACTCCCGACTAGAGCACTCTTACTTGTTTTCCTTTTCATTCGCTAAGCCAAAAACCATTTTCATCATCGACTGTGTACAAGTTTGCTGGTAAATTAATCACCTTTAATGGAAAATGGGTTGTCAATGGTGTATAGGCGAAAGCTTAATTAGCATCAAACTCATTTTCAAAGCTCCATATAAAAGAGTAAAGACTTCATTTTAGAGAATTCATTTCGAAGGTCGAAAAATGTCCGGTTGTTGCCAAAATTGCTTTGTTATACTCTTTTCAAAGAAAATAGTATATTAAGTTTGTGCTGAAGTTTGTAACGCATAGAAGAAAGCGTCTGACACACCCAAAAGTTACTGCCAGTATGATTAGAACGACAAAACAAATTGATTGACGGACTATGTCCGTCTGTCTGTCAGTCTCACTTTTTATTTATTTTTATTATTTAAAAAGACAGCACATTGGTCGGAGCTATATGGTCGGATAACTATAACTTATAGCTGCCATATAACTGACAATGAATTAAATATTTCAAAAGATAAATTTAAATTCATATGATACCAATTCTTAGAACAAAAAAAAAAGCTGTTACGCGATAAAACGATTTATTACAGCATATGAAATTTGAGTGAAAATGACCTAGAGGTTTGTAAAGAGTATAAAATATTTGCCACGCCGAAGATAATCCTTTCAAACTTGTTTTTCATTGCATTGAAATTAAAATCATTGAAAATTAACCTAATCTAAGTATTTTTCGGAAAATCCGACATCTGGGTTAGTTTAATTGACTTCCGACTCATTTTCCAAACTCCACATAAAAAAGTATTGAGTGTGGATTTTTGGTGTAATGGCCAAATTTAAGCAAGTAAGAGTGCTCTAGTCGGGAGTGCCTGACTACGAGATACCCTGAAGCCAGTTCTTACATCCATTCATACTTACCAATCAATGCACATCCATACAAACACACACATACTGCAAGCAGTTTAAGCAGGCTAACTTCTTCGCAATGCAAAGGTAAATCTTAAATAATTTCTGTATTTTGCGCCCGAAGTTTATGTAATTTTCAGGACATAACATTGGATATAAAAGGGGTCATCAAACCCAATTGCAAGGTCATACATTGAAAAATGAGTGTTTCACTTTTGGGGGGTACGGTATCCAAAATGTGAATTATTTGTTAGTTGTGTATGCTATTCGATACTATACATACCAAATATGGTAGCTCTTATAACTTTCAAATTATGGCCAAAACACACTGGTCTGAAATCTAAATTTATCGATAACTTTTGAACGGAATGAGTTATCGATAAAATGAAACAAACTTGTACTGTCCCGGGACTACGAGAACTTAAATTCCAAATATGAAGTCTCTAGCTCTAATAGTCTCTGATATCTGCGTGTTCATGCAGACGGAAAGACAGACGGACATGGCTAGATCGACTCGGCTGTTGATACTGATCAAGAATATATTTACTTTATATAGTCGGAAATGCTTCCTTATGCCTGTTACATACTTTAGCACCGACCATTATACCCTTTTTACCCTTTTTTAATGTACTGTCCCGGGACATCGATAGCTCGTCCCGTTTCAAAGTTATCGATAAATCTAAATTTCAGACCTGTGTTTTTTGGCCATAACTTGAATGTTATAAGAGCTAGAGGCCCCAAATTGGGCATGTATAATCTCGAATATCATACACATATTACAAATATTTAACTTTTTGGATACCACCCCACAATCCCCCAAAAAGTTGAAAAAGCGGATTTTTGAAGTTATGACCTTGCAATTTGGTTTGGTCACACATTTTATAGCCAATCTTATGTCCTAAAATTTTTAAAAAGATCGGATAATTAACACAGAAGTTATTTAAGATTTTACTTTCCATTACATGTATGCATACACACTGATAGATAAGTATGAATGTAAGGACTGGGTTCAGGGTATCTCCTAGTCGGGCACTCCCGACTAGAGCACTGTTACTCACGATAGCTCAAAAACTGAGAGACTAGTTTGCATATATACATACAGACAGACGGACAGACGGACATGGGCTAGATCAATTTGTTTTGTCATTCTAAGCATACTGCAGCAAAATGTGGGGGTCTCCGACGCTTCCTTCTATGCTTGCACACTTCAGCACAAACTTAATATAGTATTTTCTTCGAAAAGAGTATAAAACTATTTTCCATTTAGCTTTTAGCCCAGTGCGTTTTAAAATCTGCTTAATGTTAGATAAAATGCAGCTTCCAATCGAAAGTGCAGAATTCATTTTGCATCTTTAAGCCGATGCTCAAATTTAAATTGCATTAAAAAGTTTTTATTTGTATTTTTTGTATATTTTGTATATTGGGTTTTACCTGAATGACATATTTCGATTGCGATGCATATTTATAAAAAGCACAAGAGACCACTAGAAATCATGCAAACGAACACACATGTGTACAAACATATGTATGTATATATTCATATATATATCTATATATATATATGTGCGTGTGTGTGTGTGTGTGTGTGTGTGTGTGTGTGTGTGTGTGTGTGTGTGTGTGTGTGTGTGTGTGTGTGTACAGGAACTGGCACATATTTGGGTGTGATTTGCATTGGGGCGCATAGCAAAATTTCGTTCGTTTGGCAGCGTCAACGGCAATTGAGGCGGCAAATTTAATGCGCGAAAAGAACGTATTTCATTTGGCTTGCAATTCTATTTTTTATACCCTGAACCCATTAAAAAGGGTAAAAAGGGTACAATGAAGTTGTGCAAAAGTAGGTAACAAGCGTAAGGAAGCATCTCCGACCACATCAAGAATATATATTCTTGATCAGTATCAACAGCCAAGTCGATCTAGCCATGTCCGTCTGTTTGTCTGTCCGTCCGTCCGTTTGTGTGAATATCAGAGAGTACAAGAGCTAGAGACTTCATATTGGAAATATAAGTTCTCGTAGTCCCTGGACAGATCAAGTTTATTTTATTTTATCGATAGCTCGTCCCGTTCAAAAGTTATCGATAAATTTCGATTTCAGACCAGCATTTTTGGGCCATTACTTAAAAGTTAAATTTGGCATGTATATTCTCGAATAGCATACACATGTAACAAATATTTCACTTTTTGGATACCACCCCCAAGCCCCCCAAAAGTTCAAAAAACGCATTTTTGAAGGTACGACCTTGCAATTTGGTTTGATAACACATTTTATGCCCAACAAATTTCAATAAGATCGGACAATAAACACAGAAGTGGTTTACGATTTAACTTTCCATAGTTTGGGGCTCAGTACAGAAGCATGCCAACTGCTTGATTGAAGAAGCAAGCTAACTGCTTAAGCTGCTTGCACTGCTTACAGTATATGAATGTTTGTCTATATGAGATAGGCAAGTATAAATTAATGTAAGATATGGGTTCAGGGTATCTCCGAGTAGGGCACTCCCGACTAGAGCACTCTTCCTTGTTTTCTCTGTCTCTATCTCTTTCTCTCTCTGAATATGAATAATATGTACTTTACGTATACGACAGCGTCGCAACGCTGCATGTGGCAACTGGGGCATGAACTGGGCACTTGTGGCTTTGCCATGTGATTGAATTTTGCCAACGAGATTTCTTAGGTCAGTCCAAAAGCCCAGTATCAGTTCACACTCTAAGACTTAGCCTTTTCCCATTTTGACTGACCGCATCTCGTGTTGAGTTATTTATACTCTTTTCGAAGGAAATAGTACATTAAGTTTGTGCTGAAGTGTGTAACGCATAGTAGTTACTGTTACAAAAGTTACTGTCAGTATGCGTATAATGACAATACAAATTGATCTAGCCATGTCCGTCTGTCCGTCTGTCTGTCTGTCTGTATGTATGCAAACTAGTCCCTCAGTTTTTAAGCTATCATGATAAAACTTTGCACAGAGACTTATTATTCAAAGGGACAGCACATTAGTCGGAACCGGTCGGATCGAACCACTATATGTTTTCAAAGATATCGCGATGAAACTTTGCACATATACTTATTATTCAAGCATACATCACACAGATTGAAGCCAGTTGGATCGGACTACTATATCTTTTAGCTTCCATACAACTGGAAGTCGCTTTCGGCCATATATATCATGTTTTTAAAGCTTTCGCGATGAAACTTTGCACATATACTAATTATTCAAAATGACAGCACATTGATTGGATCTGGCCGGATCGGACCACTATATCTTTCAAAAGAAACATTTAAATTCATATGATATCACTTCTTAGAACAAAAAAAAATAAATGCCATGCGATAAAACGAATTTTTACATCATATGAAAGTGCTGCTTCTTCTTAGACATCTTTGCATCTTCTGGTAAAGGAAATAGGAAATGTTTTTCATATTTAAATTAGCTATGTTGTCGTCGCTGCACTTTGTTGTTGCTTATATGCCGCTGATTTCACATCTTTGGCAGCTTTCATTCAACAGCAGCCCCCCTTTGTTCTTCGCCGGCCCCCCTGCTCCGCACTTTTGGTCAGTTTTGCGCTTTTAATTGCGACGACAACGACAAACAAATGATGACTGGGATAACAATTCACTGAATTGAGTGACACGCTGAACGTCATGTGAACTGCTTTCCCCAGAAATAAAAGCAACGTGACGTGACGTGATGTGACTCACTCATGGGCGCGCAAATTGGAAAGCCTCTTATAATGTTCGAGTATTGCAACGATTTACCAAATGTTGCACAAGTGTTATACCAATTTACTGAGAATAATATAAGTAAATATTACGTTGATTATTTCGAAATTTAATGTTTATTATTGTATAAAGGAATATAATGCATAACAGTTTGTACACTTAATTAACAGGTGAAATTTTCGGTATTTTCCGAGTATTAGATACTCTGTTCTCAATTTCAGTTAAAGGCTGTTGCTAACGATAATTTTCAGAAGGGCAGCTAGAAAATATTCAGGGAGATAATCAGTACAATATTATATCCAAATTGGAGACCTCGGCAGCTTATGTGTTTATACTCTTTTCGAAGAAAATAGTATATTAAGTTTGTGCTGAAGTTTGTAACGCATACAAGGAAGCGTCTGAGACCCCCAAAAGTTACTGCTAGTATGCTTAGAAAAACTAAACAAATTTATCTAGCCATGTCCGTCTGTCTGTCTGTCTGTCTGTATGTATGCAAACTAGTCCCTCAGTTTTCGAGCTATCGCGATGGAACTTTGCACAGACACTTATTATTCAAGGGGACAGCACATTGGTCGGAGCCGGCCGGATCGGACCACTATATCTTATAGCTGCCATGCAACTCTAAGTCGGTTTTGGCCATAAATCCGATGTTCTCAAAGCAATTGCTTTAAATTTCCTTGTACACTTGAACATTCTTATAACTCCTCAATGGCTAAAATTGCAAATCGATTAAGTCATAAATAGCGAAGATATGCGTCATTAAATATTTTGAAAAACAGGTGCATATGAGCAAACAAACCCAAGCGCAAGAAAGCTTTTGACAGACTGCTCTTCAAGGGATTTTGTCAGCGATCATCAAAACGGTTTCTGGCGTAAGGGGTAAAGTGGCGCCCTGGCAACCGAAAGGTCGTTGGTTCAATTCCTAGCGGCAACCAATAATTATTTTCATTTTTTTCTTTTTCTGCTTTTCAAATATAAAACAACTGTAATCAAATTTATTTGCTGCCAATGTCTTAGAACAAAAACAATGCCACGCGAAAAAACAAATGCTCAGTATAATCGAGTTTGTCAGCGATTTTTTAAACTGCTTGGTGTAAGCAGTAGAGTTGCAGGTTGCAGGAAAACAAAACAAGTTAGCTTTTGACAGTCTGCTCTTCAAGGGATTTTGTCATAGATCGTCAAAACTGCTTGTGTCGTAAGGGGTATAGTGGCGCTATCAAACGAAAGCTCGCGGGTACGAAACTCAGCGGCGTCTGGTCATTACACATACAACGCAAAAGAAAAGATCAGTATAATCGAGTTTGTGAGCGCATTTAAAAACTGCTTGGTGGCGTAAGTATTACAGTGCTGCGCTGAAAAACGGGAGAACATGGTTCAAATCCCAGTCGCGACTTATTGCTTTTTATTTTTTTATACTCTGATACCGAAGGTACTCATAGTATATTGGTTTTGTTTTTGAATGTCCGTCAGGCCGTCCGTCTGTCCGTCTGTCCGTCTGTCTGTCTGGATGAACGCACGTATTTCCGAAACGATATTAGATAGACTCTTGAAATCTTTTGCGTTATGATTATAGCTATCTGCTTCAGATCAAGTTTATTCCAAATTTATGCCACGCCCACTGGGAGGCTGGCAAATCGATAACATGTCGATACACCTCAAATCACAAATCGATTAAACGTGAATAACTCCCACAATTTTGAAGCTAGAGTAATCAAATTTGGTAGGTATATTGCTGGTGACCTCCCGAAAAAATTGGATCCTAGGTTAATCGGCCACGCCCATTATTACGCCCAGCAGCCCCCCCTCTAAAATTAATTTGAAATGCTTATATCTCCCGCAGTTTTAGAGCTAAAGCCACCATATTTGGAATATATATTACTGGTGACGTCCTCTACAGATTACAGAAACAAAATTTCGACCACGCCCACTCCCGCCCCCGTAATCGCGAAAATCGATATACATGAATGCACAATTCGATAACACGTGTATATTTCCCGCAATTTTGAAGCTAGAGTCCCCAAATTTGGAATTTAGACTAGGGCTGACCAGCCCAAAAGATTGCGTCCTGGATTTTCCGGCCACGCCCACTTTGAGGGTAGACTTCTGGCCAAGTCCTCTAAAGATCGGACAAAAAATTTTGGGGCCACGCCCCCGCCCGCCCCCAAAAATCGCGAAAATGTATATCTTCCACAGTTTTAGAGCTAGAGTCAAGAAATTTGTAAGATAGACTTCTTGTCACTCCCTCTAAAGATCGGCCAAATTTTTTGGGGCCACGCCCCCTCCCTCCCCCAAAAATCGCGAAAGCTTATATCTTCCACAGTTTTAGAGCTAGAGTCACCAAAATTGGTAGATAGACTTCTGGTCACCCCCTCTTAAGATCGACCTTGCCCCTCCCGTTCCCAAAAACTTGGAATGCCGATTTCGGGTCACCCAAACACCAGCAAAAATTTTCTGTTCACTTGCTTTCAGCTGTTCTTAAAATGGTATCAGAGTATTACGCAGTCGGCTCCGCCCGACTGCAACGTTCTCACTTGTTGTTATTATTATACTCTTTTCGAAGAAAATAGTATATTAAGTTTGTGCTGATGCTTGTAACGCATAGAAGGAAGCGTCGGAGACCCCCAAAAGTTACTGCCAGTATGCTTAGAATGACAATACAAATTGATTTAGCCATGTCCGTCTGTCTGTCTGTCTGTCTGTATTTATGCAAACTAGTCCCTCAGTTTCTGAGCTATCGCGATGCAACTTTGCACAGACACTTATTATTCAAGGGGACAGCACATTGGTCGGAGCCGGCCGGATCGGACCACTATATCTTATAGCTGCCATACAACTTGCAGTCGGTTTTGGTCATAAATCCCATGTTTTTAAAGCTATCGCGATAAAACTTTGTACATATACTTATTATTTAAAGAAACAGCACATTGGTCGGTGCCGGCCGGATCGGACCACTATATTTTATAGCTGCCATACAACTCTAAGTCGGTCTTGGCCATAAATCCGATGTTTTCAAAGCAATTGCCTTAATTTTCCTTTTACACCTAAACATTCTTATAACTCATCAATGGTTAAAATTGCAAATCGATTGAGTCATAAACAGCGAAGATATGCGTCAATCAATATTTTGAAAAAACAGGTGCAGTTGGCAGAGTGAAAATTGACTAAAGGTTCGAAAAGAGTATAAAATCTTCGGCACGCCGAAGATAATCCTTTCCCACTTGTTTTTTCCAAATATATATCAAATAGCTTGAATTCAATAATTTAAAAGAAATATTTTAATTCATTTGATACCAATTCTTAGAGCAAAAAATAAATGGCACGCGATAAAACGATTTTTTACTACTTTTGAAATTTCAGTGGTGCAGTTGGCAGAGTGAAATTTGCCTAAAGGTTCGAAAAGAGTATAGAATCTTCGGCACGCCGAAGATAATCCTCTCCCACTTGTTTTTTTAAACTATTTCTGTGACTTCTTAAAGATTAAATCTGTAGCCCGCCATGGTAGGGGTATAGCAAGTGCAAAAGAGGAAAAGTGTCAGATGCAAAATTTCGCTGGGAAACATTCGCTAAAGTTGGCGATCTGTCAGGTTTTAAGTCTCAATTGGAGCTCATCAACTGGGAGGTCGTCTTCTTCTTGTCCAAAAAGTCTACGTGCTGCCGCTCTCAAACGTAGCTTACCTGCAGGTGATCGAAGGTCCTGCGATTTGATACGCTGGTGCCTATTGAAAATGCTACTATACCTGATAAAAGTAAAAAAGTGTTCGATAAACTTTCGTTTATACGGACAGATGCACCAATATGCTCTTTTCCCGTTTAAAAACAGAGAAAAAGTTATATGCTATTAACCTTTAAAAGCAGTATATAAAATTATTTCTGCTGGACAAATGCTGTTTTACGTGCCTTAAACCATCTTACTAACTAATTGCACTAACTAATGAAATACAAACGAAATATCAATAATAAAACATAATAAATTAGAAAAAAATATTATTTGAAATATTATAGAACGTTGCGCATTTATCTATTTACAGTGGTGTGAAAACGACGATTGCAAAGGTGAACGAAAAATACGACAACAGGATGGCGTTCAGGTTACAAAAGCATACTTAATAAGTGAGTGCAAAAACAATAACTTTAAAATACAACATAACATAAGCAACGACAAGAATAACAAGCACAAGACAAACATGAAATGGGGATATGTCAGTTAGTTGGCAGCGAGCAAGTTAGCAAGCAGGCTATCAGGCATTATACAGAGTTACACTTTTCGGCATATAGTATATAGAATCTTTTTTAGAGCCTAAGTAATGCTAAAAGAGTATGTGGTTTTTAATTTGATAAAGTTGCGTATATGTATATATAGTATATGCCGACCAGTGCAGTTATGAGTTACATGAGAAGAAAATATAGATAGATAGATAGATATATAGATATATAGATATATAGATACAAAGAAACAGAGGGATATACAGAGAGATTGAGAGAGAGAACTGGGCATACGTACGATCTGTCAATGAGTATAGAGGCCTCCTGGTCTTTAAACCTGCAAAGGGTTACAATAATAAACAACGATAATACAAATAACAATCATAAGTAGATAGGCTAAGTAGTAGATAGAGTCCAAAACGAGTAGAAATAACAGAAGTATCGATTATCAAGTATCGAGTACTAGCATCGAGTTGCAAACCAACAACAATAAACATAAATAAAACACAAAGGAGAAAATTAAATTCAACAAACTTCGTTTTTTTCATATTTTGCGTATCTTTAGTCCAACTTTTTGTTTTTTTCTTCAATTTTTGCACATATAATTGACGCTTATTTTATTGTTGAGCTGAATGCAAAATAAGAGGTCAACTAAAATCGTATAAGTGCATGTGAGTGTGTGTGTGTGTGTTTTGGGCGCCCTGAGGCATGCATTATGAAGCAAAAAATGATTGAGACATCACGTGCGACAGCTAAGTGCTGATGGTGTGTGTATGTGTTCGTGTGTGTGAGCGTTTGTGTGTGTATGTGTGTTCGCGCTGGTGTATATGTGTTCGCTCTTTAGATAACTACAGCCACCATGCTGGCATGTTGCATAAGTGTTGCTGCCACTGATGACGCAGACAATGCGACGGCAATGACCCCGCCGGCAATTGATAGATAAGCGACTTGCTCCTCGGGGCTATGTGGTGACGTCATTGTGCTGCGCACGTCACAACTGCAACAACAACAACAACAACACATGACAAAAGGACAAAAGTCGAAGTTGACTGACATTTAAAAACACACCACACACATACCGATACATATGAACATATAAACATATATACACATGGCTGCATTGTCTATGACTTGCTTTTTAAACTCTTTGCAAATGCCAACAGCACAACACACACACACACACATACACTCCCATACATGCCTTTGAGCCAGAGCAAAACCTGTCGACAAGTTTTGTACTTTGGCTTTAAAATTGTTGGCCAAACGCCACAGAGCGCACTTGCAGCATGATTGTAAGTTGCAAGTACCAAGTTGCCACTTGAAAGGTATAAATTTCAATGGCATTTGCATGTGCTCTGCCTGTCTGCGTGTGTGTGTGTGTGTGATGTAGTGGTGTTTGCTGCAGGTCCAACAATTTACCTGACAACACCTGCCCTCTGTCCTTAGCCAGTTGGCAGCAACACCTGACACAATTAACGCCTGAACAGCTTAGAATATTGAGTTTGTGGTTTGCAATTCGTCCTTTGGTCTGTGGCCCGACTGTAAATGGATGCTACCAATAATATTTGATCGCTCCAGAGTCCTTTTGCCTTGTTATGCTGCTGCCACAACTGCAACTAATTAGGAAATTCAGCTGAAAATGCTTGCGGTTTGTTTTGCATTTTGATTCGTGTCAGCCTTTCTATAAAATGATAATTGCTCAGTAGACAGCTTAAACTCGTTGCGAATTTTACAGTGAACTGTCGCAATGTTAAGCCTATATTGAATGTGAATGGAACAGTGAACAGATCCAAAAAGTTTATTCACAACACTTGAATATTTATACTCTTTTCGAAGAAAATAGTATATTAACTTTGTGCTGAACGTTTGTAACGCATAGAAGGAAGCGTCGGAGACCCCCAAAAGTTACTGCCAGTATGCTTAGAATGACAATACAAATTGATTTAGCCATGTCCGTCTGTCTGTCTGTCTGTCTGTATTTATGCAAACTAGTCCCTCAGTTTCTGAGCTATCGCGATGCAACTTTGCACAGACACTTATTATTCAAGGGGACAGCACATTGGTCGGAGCCGGCCGGATCGGACCACTATATCTTATAGCTGCCATACAACTTGCAGTCGGTTTTGGTCATAAATCCCATGTTTTTAAAGCTATCGCGATAAAACTTTGTACATATACTTATTATTTAAAGAAACAGCACATTGGTCGGTGCCGGCCGGATCGGACCACTATATTTTATAGCTGCCATACAACTCTAAGTCGGTCTTGGCCATAAATCCCATGTTTTTGAATATATCGCGATGAAACTTTGCACAGATACATATTATTTAAACATACATCACATTGATCGGAGCCGGCCCGATCGGATCACTATATCTTATAGCTGCTATACAATTGGCAATGAATTAAATATTCTTAGAACAAAAAAAAAACAAGTGGGAAAGGATTATCTTCGGCGTGCCGAAGATTTTATACTCTTTTCGAACCTTTTGACAATTTTCACTCTGCTAACTGCAGCACTTTCATCTGTAACAAGTAAGAGTGCTCTAGTCGGGAGTGCCCGACTACGAAATACCCTGAACCCAGTCCTTACAATCATTCATACTAATCTAAACACACACATGCTGCAGTACAAGCAGTGCAGGCGGTTAAAGCAGTTAGCTTGCTTTTTCGATGAGCCCCACACAATGGAAGTTAAATCTTAAATAACTTCGGTATTTATTGTCCGATCTTATTGAAATTTTTGGGGCAAACAATTGTCAATAATATGTGTGACCAAACCAAATTGCAAGGTCGTCCATTCAATAATGCGTTTTTTGAACTTTTGGGGGGTTTGGGTGGTGGTATCCAAAAAGTGAAATATTTGTTACATTCGAGATTATACATGCCAAATTTTGGGCCTCTAGCTTTTATAACTTTGAAGCTATGTCCCAAAAACGGAAGTCTGAAATCGAAATTTATCGATAGCTTTTAAACGGGACGAGTTATCGATAAAATGAAATAAACTTGATCTATCCCGGGCTTGCGAGAACATATATTCCAAATATGAAGTCTCTACCTCTTGTAGTCTCTATCCACGTGTTCATACAGACAGACGGGCGGACGCACGGACGGACGGACAGACAGACAGACAGACGGACATGGCTAAATCGACTCGACTGTTGATACAGATCAAGAATATATATACTTTATATGGTCGAAGATGCTTCCTTCTATGCGTTACAAACTTCAGCACAAACTTAATATTCTATTTTCTTCGTAACTGGAGGCCTTCCAAGAAGTTTAAAGCAGACCCAAAACTTTTCGGCCTGCCACAGTCAGGCCGACAAAATACAAAAAAACAAAACAAAAACCGAACAACAACAAAATAAAGAGAAATAAATGCAAATTGCGTTGATGTTGTTGCTGCTGCTTTCGCTGCCAAATGGCCGAAAAGGGAGCCAAAAAATAACGAAAAATACCAAAAAAAATTTCAACTATGTATAATTAAATCGTTTTTATGTTTAAGCAGGCAGCGCCTGGGGCCACTGCACTTGGGGGCACATCTAACTTTAGCCAGCAGTTTGTGACACAAGGACACTTTTGTTTGAATCCAAAACAACAACATAGTTTTGATTTCTTGTTTCTTGTCTGTTGGCCTCTATGTATGTATATAGACGATACTAGATTATATAATATTTATGGTACACACTCTAGCTAAGCATTTGACTGCATAACTGAAAGTCACAGGCTTGAATAATTTGGCTTGATTGTTCGCAGAGTATTTGCAGTCAGTCATTCCATGCATTGGGAAGGTAGTATATATTTAAATAATGTCTTGGATGAAGACCGAACTATAAGACTTGGAGCATATAACTTCAATTCAAATTTTATTCCAATTTCAGGATACAACTCTTAACATGCTGCTTATGGAAAGTTATTATCGATATGGAAAACTTATTTGTGCTCTAAAAACAAACATTTAAAGCAGTTAATGGAATAGTGACACAACAAGACTTCTGATCAGTGCATGACTCAAAATATTCACTCATGAAAATAGCTGATATTCTTAATTTGCCAAATTTCAAGCCAATATGTTTACCTATCAGCAAAGTGTATTTGAAATGTCGGTGCCTAAAGTGTTTAATGTTTTTTGTGTTGTTCTTCTTGTTGTTGTTGTGGCTGTTGGGTGCTCTGCCTTTGGCTGACTGTGGCTAAGTATGTTTGTAGTACACATATAAATGGGCCGTCGGTTGTTGTTTTTATTTGGGGGGTTTTTAAGTGTTTTGCGGTCCAAATATTTTTGCAATTTTTCTTCTGCGATTTGCGCGATATTTTTGCATTTTGGCCTTTGAGCGATGCGAGCGTTAAGCGACGCGGAGGCGTCAGACGAGTGCCAAAAGTCGTGTAAAAATAGCTGTAAAATGCTACTCGGCCCCAAGGTTGCATTCGCCCGACCCGAACATATGCCCGCCCGAACAATCCGACCAATTCCAAATGGTGTTCATAGTATTCTCACCTGATGCTTTGATTGTGGCCCGTTGTTGTTCTGTTGTTGGCTGCTACGTGTAATTATTCAGTTATTGTTGTTGTTATGCATTTAAGATCTGGCATTAGGAAACGCATCACAAACTGCAAATCGATGTCGCGCCTCTGGCTGACATATGCCAAAAAAATAGAAGGAAGGCTTTTCCGGTCTCAAGTTGCATAACGTATAATTTGGTATACATATGTGGTTAGGTGAGCCTAAGGTGAGCTGGCCAACATTGACTAACTAATTGAAGTCCGAGTCCGAATGCTGCTTGCCCGACTTTGCAGATTCAGCAAAAGCTGAAACTGAAACTGCTGCAACAATGGGCCAAAAACTCGGACAGTTTACGGGCCACAGCACCGAGCAGATGACACGCCAAACAACAAAGAATTGAAAGACTCAACAGCTCCGGAACTTTGCTGTCCAGAAATTCATGCCAAATGTGGCAGAATGCTTTCTATGAATTCTATAAATGCAATCAACTGGGTGGCA
Organism: Drosophila flavopinicola; assembly: GCA_035042425.1. Lineage (NCBI taxonomy): Eukaryota > Metazoa > Arthropoda > Insecta > Diptera > Drosophilidae > Drosophila > Drosophila flavopinicola. Next base: position 111,327 of record JAWNLL010000407.1, read on the forward strand.
GAATCGATCGAATGTTGCCAACTCTGCACTAGAGAGAGAGGGGCGTTGCTGCGATGCTTTTGAAATGTGGCACACTGCCTTCGCACTTGCGAATGGTGGCAGTATTTTGAAAAACAAGCACAGATGCAGGCACAGACAATAGCAACAGATGCTGGAAAATTAGTACAGAGCTATAGACACAGACACTGACATCGAGTTGGCAATGTTTAAATGTTGAAAAGCCATAAGCAGACCAAAAGAAAATTGTATATTTAAGAGTGTAGCGCAGAAGTAGAAGGTAAGGCATTTACAATTTATAGCAGGGCCACAGAAGTAGAATTACAAATTGAAGTATAAGTAGTTGCAGTAGTTGTTCTTGGGGAATATGTAGTGCAAAAAGTACGACGAATAGAAGTAGAAGGATATTATTCGTTATAGTAGTAATCGAAATAGGAAAAGTGAGTGGTAATCCTTGTAGCAGGATACGTAAATGTAGACGACAAAAATAGTAGTAGAAATAGTAGTAAAAGTGTTAGTATAAACGACAGAAATAAACGTGAAATTCAGTGGAAAATGTAAGCCGGAAAATATATAGTAAGATAGCAAGCTTAATGCGGACAATTTATAGTAATCCCAATGGTTCAATTGAGTTTAGTGTGTATTTGGGATAGTAGCAGAGCTTTCTAACTGATTAAGCTGTCGTTGTCCTAAAGTTAAGATGTTGTACGCGAACATTTCCTGCTACTTATATGTATACTCTGAACACATTAAAAATGGGTAAAAAGTGTATAATAATGTTGAGTGTAACAGGTATAGACAGAATCTCTGACACCTGAAGTACATATATCCGTGATGGCTCAGTCGATATACATTGCCATGTCTGTCCATCTGCTGGCCGCGGATCTCAGAGACTAGTATAAGTCCGAATACATTATATTTAGAGCATAAGTTTTCGTAACCCAGGTCAGGTAAGAGCTACAGACTTCATATTTGGAATAAAAGTTCTCGTAGTCCTGGGACAGTACAAGTTTATTTAATTTTATCGATAACTCGTCCCTTATAAAAATTATCGATAAATTTCGACTTCAGGACCAGTGTTTTTTGGCCATAACTTGAAAGTTATAAGAGCTAGAGGCCCCAAATTGGGCATGTATAATCTCGAATATCATACAAATATTACAAATATTTCACTTTCCACCCCCCATCCCCCAAAAATTGAAGTTTCCATTACAAGTATGTATATACACTGATGTATGAATGTAAGGACTGGGTTCAGGGTATCTCCTAGTCGGGCACTCCCGACTAGAGCACTCTTACTTGTTTATATTGCTGATACTCTTTTATGTATATGCTTGTGGATATAAATATCATGGAAATGTCAAATGGTAATTTCATGTTCAATATTTTGTGATGTGTTTTGTATCAAATAAAAAGCATATTATTTAAGCATGAAAATCAATATATGGAGTACCGAATATCTTTTGCAGACAATTCGAAATAAATGCAACCAATATCCGAGATCAATTGACAAATGAATATAAGACAAAACCAATAAATTTAATATATATACATATATAAATATATATATGACATTGCGCAATAATAGTAGTAGTGCATTTTGCGGCACTTACCTTTCGCTAGCAATGCTTGAGTTCCTGGACATTGACTTTGGTGACATCTCAAAGTCCGAATCAGAACGATATAAAAAGGATTCGCGACGTTGCGGTAAATTCTGTAGAACCAAACCAGCGCTGGGTGAACCGCCCTCAAGCGGTGATCGGGCGCCCTGGCCATTTTCTACATCGAAACTGCAATGGAATGGAGTAAGTACATTAATTATTTGAACAGTTGATTACTTGCTTTTCTCTCTTAGTTATTAACTTATTTAGCTAGCTGGCAGTGTGTGTGTGTATGTGTGTGCATGTATGTGTGTGTATGTGTGTGTGAGTTTGCCAAATTAATTGATAGTCGACGCTTTTGGGCCAAACTTGAGTCATGTTATAAATGGCTGACGGCCAAATCGACTTGACACAGCACACGCCATGAAAACTTTTCAGAGCCAGTGGAAGACAGCCAGAAATAGAGTGGATTGGGTTTGGGCTTGGGCTTAGGTTTGGTTTTGGTTTTGGGAGCAGCAGTTAACTAGGCGGGCGGGCGTTGTAGCGAGGGGAGATCCAGCGGCCTACAGGAAACGGAAGCGCGCCTAACAAGGCGCTTTTAAAGTTTTTCAATTCGTTAGACATTTTCGCCCTTTGCTTCGTTCAGCCGTTGCTTTTCCGTTTTCGCCAACTCTGCTCAAAATGTAGCAGACTCCAAGCCCACAAAAAAAACACAAAATAAACGAAAAACAAGTAAGAGTGCTCTAGTCGGGAGTGCCCGACTACGAGATACCCTGAACCCAGTCCTTACAATCATTCGTACTACTCTAAACTCACACATGCTGCAGTACAAGCAGTACAAGCAGTGCCGGTTTAAGCAGTTAGCTTGCTCTTTCGCTGAGCCCCACACAATGGAAAGTTAAATCTTAAATAACTTCTGTGTTTATTGTCCGATCATATTGAAATTTTTGGGGCAAACAATTGTCGATAATATGTGCTACCAAACCAAATTGCAAGGTCGTACCTTCAAAAATGGGTTTTTTTAACTTTTGGGGGGTTTGGGGGTGGTATCCAAAAAGTTAAATATTTGTTACATGTGTATGCTATTCGAGATTATACATGTCAAATTAGGGGCCTCTAGCTCTTATAACTTGTAAGTTATATCCAAAAACGCTAGTCTGAAATCGAAATTTATCGATAACTTTTGAATGGGTCGAGTTATCGATAAAATGAAATAAACTTGATCTGTCCCGGCACTACGAGAACTTATATTCCAAATATGAAGTCTCTAGCTCTTGTAGTCTCTGATATCCGCGTGTTCATACAGACAGACGGACGGACGGACAGACAGACAGACGGACATGGCTAAATCGACTTGGCTGTTGATACTGATCAAGAATATATATACTTTATATGGTCGGAGATGCTTCCTTATGCCTGTTACATACTTTTGCACAAAACCATAATACCCTTTTTACCCATTTTTAATGGGTTCAGGGTATAAAAAAGAAACAATGCAAGACAAACTCCACTGCTTCACAACCGCGAATTTAATGTATCCAAGTTTATTGAGAACTTGCTGAAAGTTGAATTCACTTCCCCTAAGGGGCGTGGGTGTTTCGGAGTCGCAACAAATTTCAGTGGCACTGACAAAGTTGCAAAGGATTGGGTTCCTTAGTCAGCCTAACCGCTAGGTGGCGCTGTTGGCCGCTAAAACAATTTGGGTATTATTGGTAAACAAAAATGTGATATGTGTTTGGACGTGATGCTTATCTGATTTATAGATGATAAATATAGGGTGCAGTTTCGATCACACAAAACTGATGATAATTGATACATCAAAGTTTATAGAGTAAAAAGTAATAATGAAAGAAATTGATAGCTGCATTAAGTTGCGAGCTTAAAACTTTGATGGCGTTTGCTCTGTGAAATGCAGGCAACAGCTGCAGCTGCTTGTGAAATCTAAGGCAACAACAATACCAGTAGACAGACCGACTGACAGACAGGCAGGCAGGCAGACAGGCAGACAGTGGCAGTGACAGTGACAGACATCAATCTAAGCGCGTTGTCATAATTAAAGAGTATACTTTCAGAAGCCAAAAGCAGATGCCGTCCTTTGTCAAGTTGTTGTCCATACTTTCTCCAGAACTTGCTACTTTGGCTTTGCGGACACAGCTGTGTGCGGGAATTCCTTGTGTTCTATTGCTACTGTTGCCAACAAGCCAGCACGCAGCCAGGACTTGAAGGCCGCGCTTTTGGCAGAGAAAGTCGTAAAGAAAAATTATGTTTTAAGTAAAATTTATATCGGGCTCATTAAGTAAACTTGGCACAAAGTTAACGCTGGCCCCTCTTGTTGTTCTTGTTGTTGTTGTTGTTCCTGCTGCTGTTTCTTCATCATAGTCTTCGTCCTCGTCTCTTCTTTATGTTGTTCATTGTTGTTGTGCGCAACAATGTCGCCATTTACCATGGCATACTTTGTAGCACTTTTCGAAGTTATGTGCCGGTCAGCAAGCGAGCCACAGTATTAAGTATTTTTGTAGCGGTCGGTAGGGGTTATTCCATTTAAAATTCTTGGCACAACATCTTGTTGCCAACGAATTAAATATTTTGTATATTTTTTCAATTATTGCTGCCTCGCCTGATTAATGTCATGTGTGTGTTTGAGTGTGTTGGCATTGTAAGTGGGTTATTCAATCAGTCAGTCAGCCATTCAGTCAGTCATTCAGTCAAATCTACAACAATCATTTCACATACAACTACTTCCTTCTTAACAAACTAATTAAGTTGACCGTTTTGAAGCTTGCCGCTGGCAGCAGTTGAATCTATGCCACAAACATAATATTCACAATACACACACTTATACACTCATACACTCATACACTCATGGACACTCAGTGACACACTCATCACAATCAGCTTGGGTCGTTCATTTATTTGCACATATAATTTGGCGCATGAGCAGCTAATGCCGTGGGGCACATTTCCTGACTGCCACAAAACAATGCCAATGCCCCCTATCTCTCTCTCTCTCTCTGTCTCTCTCTCTCTCCCTCTCGCTTCTTCCATTTTCTAGCAATGTCTCTCTCGCACCTTAGCTGTGGCCATTAAGCTTCTACTCTGCTGTCGGCTTAAAATGGCGACTGATTTGGCAGCGCCTGCAAGTATGCAGCACGCATAAGTCGCGCTCATGAGCCACGCACCACCCAACCACCCACCACTTGACAATAAAATGTAGTCAATTGTTTTGCTTTTCGCAATAGCTTACTTTAAAGCTCAGCTTTTTGTTACAGCTCCTGCTTTAATGTTTTGCCATTTGCTTTTTGTCGCCTTATTGTCACTTTTTATACCCTGAACCCATTAAAAATGGGTAAAAAGGGTATTATGGTTTTGTGCAAAAGTATGTAACAGGCATAAGGAAGCATCTCCGACCATATAAAGTATATATATTCTTGATCAGTATCAACAGTCGAGTCGATTTAGCCATGTCCGTCTGTCTGTCTGTCCGTCCGTCCGTCCGTCCGTCCGTCCGTCCGTCTGTCTGTATGAACACGCGGATATCAGAGACTACAAGAGCTAGAGACTTCATATTTGGAATATAAGTTCTCGTAATCCCGGGACAGATCAAGTTTATTAAAATTTATCGATAGCTCGTCCCGTTCAAAAGTTATCGATAAATTTCGATTTCAGACCAGCGTTTTTGGGCTATAACTTACAAGTTATAAGAGCTATAGGCCCCTTATTTGGCATGTATAATCTCGAATAGCATACACATGTAACAAATTTTTCACTTTTGGATACCACCCCCCAATCCCCCCAAAAATTCAAAAAACTCATTTTTGAAGGTATGTCCTTGCAATTTGGTTTGGTCACACATTTTATAGCCAATTTTATGTCTTACAAATTTTAAAAAGATCGGACAATAAACACAGAAGTTATTTAAGATTTTACTTTCCATTGTGTGGGGCTCAGTGAAAAAGCAAGATAACTGCTTAAACCGTTTTCACAGCTTGCAGTAATGTGTGGTGTGTTTGTATGTATGCACACTATTAGGCAAGTATGAATGGATGTCAGAGCTGGGTTCAGGGTATCTCCTAGTCGGGCAGTCCCGACTAGAGCACTCTTACTTGTTATACCCTGAACCCATTAAAAATGGGTAAAAGGGTATAATGAAGTTGTGCAAAAGTATGTAACAGGCATAAGGAAGCATCTCCGACCATATAAAGTATATATATTATTGATCAGTATCAACAGCCGAGTCGATCTAGCCATGTCCGTCTGTCTGTCTGTCCGTCCGTCCGTCCGTCCGTCCGTCCGTCCGTCCGTCCGTCCGTCCGTCTGTCTGTATGAACACGCGGATATCAGAGACTACAAGAGCTAGAGACTTCATATTTGGAACATAAGTTCTCCTAATCCCGAGACAGATCAAGTTTATTAAAATTTATCGATAGCTCGTCCCGTTCAAAAGTTATCGATAAATTTCGATTTCAGACCAGCGTTTTTTGGATATAACTTACAAGTTATAAGAGCTAGAGGCCCCTAATTTGACATGTACAATCTCGAATAGCATACACATGTAACAAATATTTAACTTTTTGGATACCACCCCCCAAACCCCCCAAAAGTTAAAAAAACCCATTTTTGAAGGTACGACCTTGCAATTTGGTTTGGTAGCACATATTATCGACAATTGTTTGCCCCAAAAATTTCAATATGATCGGACAATAAACACAGAAGTTATTTAAGATTTAACTTTCCATTGTGTGGGGCTCAGCGAAAGAGCAAGCTAACTGCTTAAACCGCTGGCACTGCTTGTACTGCTTGTACTGCAGCATGTGTGAGTTTAGAGTAGTACGAATGATTGTAAGGACTGGGTTCAGGGTATCTCGTAGTCGGGCACTCCCGACTAGAGCACTCTTACTTGTTGTAATTCATTAAGTTGCTGATTTATGCGATAGCTAACGCAAAAACAACGCTAAATTTATGCCCATCATAGTGTGGGAAGTATTCAACCACGCATACTTGCTAATGCACTGGCGCAAAGGCCAATGAATGCTTATGGAAATGACCTTGGCCAGAGATTCGCTCTCCCAGCAGCAACAGCAACATCATGAGAAACTGCATCTGAATCTGAACCGAAAAACCAATCCGACGACACAGCTGCTTTTGAGGCAAAACGCAAACACAAACGTCCACACACACATAAACAAAAAAAAAAAGAAAATGCAGCAAGACCAGGCGCTCTGGGTGGGGCTTGTGGGTGATAATGTTGTCTCCAAAAGATATTCGGGCTGCTGTAGGCGTTTGCTGCCATTGCCATTGCTGCTGCTGCTGTGTGCAAACGAAATTAAAAGTGCGAGCAAGCAGCGTGCGATATGAAATGAGCACAGATACACCACTGCACAGCATCAGTCACGCCACACACACACACACACACACACACACATATCCTGCACGGAGAAAAATAAATACATTGAAAACCCCAAATGGCGAATCTTCGTTCATGAAAGATTTTACAATCTAACACCAAATCAAGAATGCGTTGTCAAAAATGAGAAATTCGAATCAGTTGTAAGTTTGACTATGTCTGTTATAGAATTATAGTTGACATTGTCAATTTCTTGAATAAATTGTTGTACAAAATAATAAAAAAATGTTTTTTCGATCTTTTTGGGAACGAAACCTAATCCAAGGAGATTCATTGTTAATTTGCTTAATAAATTATACAAATTTAGATAACAACTTAAATTAAGGAAACATATACTTTATTAAAAAACAAGTAAGAGTGCTCTAGTCGGGAGTGCCCGACTACGAGATACCCTGAACCCAGTCCTTACAATCATTCGTACTACTCTAAACTCACACATGCTGCAGTACAAGCAGTACAAGCAGTGCCAGCGGTTTAAGCAGTTAGCTTGCTCTTTCGCTGAGCCCCACACAATGGAAAGTTAAATCTTAAATAACTTCTGTGTTTATTGTCCGATCATATTGAAATTTTTGGGGCAAACAATTGTCGATAATATGTGTTACCAAACCAAATTGCAAGGTCGTACCTTCAAAAATGGGTTTTTTTAACTTTTGGGGGGTTTGGGGGTGGTATCCAAAAAGTGAAATATTTGTTACATGTGTATGCTATTCGAGATTATACATGTCAAATTAGGGGCCTCTAGCTCTTATAACTTGTAAGTTATATCCAAAAAACGCTGGTCTGAAATCGAAATTTATCGATAACTTTTGAACGGGACGAGCTATCGATAAATTTTAATAAACTTGATCTGTCCCGGGATTAGGAGAACTTATGTTCCAAATATGAAGTCTCTAGCTCTTGTAGTCTCTGATATCTGTGTGTTCATACAGACGGACGGACAGACAGACAGACGGACATGGCTAAATCGACTCGACTGTTGATACTGATCAATAATATATATACTTTATATGGTCGGAGATGCTTCCTTATGCCTGTTACATACATTTGCACAAAACCATTATACCCTTTTTACCCATTTTTAATGGGTTCAGGGTATAAAAAAAATAAATTGACTTTATTTTCGTTATTTTTGAGATGGTTATCGTCTGACAAGCAACTTGATCCAAGGCTGTCCATTTCACAATAAACTGTCTCAATATAATGCACGGCTAAAGACTTGGTTCACTTTCAGATATTCTCAATATAATGCTGTTGATTTTTTCTATGTGTACTTACTCCCCTTAAAGCCACCCACTGAGTTGCCTTGCAGCTACCTTGGTTGTTGATGTTTTTTTAAAAGGCACGGTGCACATGAGCATGACATCCAGGGGCGGCACAGGGGGTAAGGGGAACTACTGCTGCGTGCACATATTGCATAATTTGGCTGTGTGGAAAACAGCAGCAGCAGCAGCAGTAGTAGCGAGCAGCGAGTAGAAGGAGCACACGTGTGGGTATGGTGCAGCTTGCACCGGCTACCCATCTGGGCACCCGTTAATTTTCATTTCATTGCGTCTCGCATTTGATTAACCGGCGCAGCAGCTGTCGCCTGGCTGCCCCCAAAAACAAATTGAGCATGCAACCTTTTGGCAACATTGGCAGCCGGACGACGAAAGACGCGCATTGGCCAACAAATCGCCACTCACCTAATGACTCACCTAATCAGCGAGTATATTGAGTGGCCCAAACGATTTGTTTACTTGGCGTGTGCTCAATAATGCAATTGCTTTATGTTCTTGAAGTGCCTGATATTATAATCCTTAATAATGAAAAACTGAAGTGTTTTAAATTATAATTCTTAATATTGTAAAGCTTCAAATTGATTTGACTAGTCTATAATAAATTCAATGTTTTGTATTTAGTTGTTAAAAAAAAATATTGTATCAAGTTTTCAGCATCAAAAGCTATGCAATGCTTTGGGGAGTCTGTTAAAAGAACTATCGCAATGCATTTTTTTTTTTGTATCATATATATCAACACCAAAATCAAAGGGTATTTGAGCATAGTGTGGATGTTAATTTAGTATTCGCTGCATGTTCTGCTCATTTTTTTTAATTAGTAGCAGACACTCACACACACACAAACAATCACATTTGACGCACAGGCACATTCTCAGGCATCTCGTCGCAGTGTTCTCATCTCGTTGACTTTTGGGGGCTGCACAAAATATCTATCTATATATCTATAGTCTACAGTCTGATGATTGCTGATGATTGTTTGCTGCAGCTTGTGGACTGCAGCTAATGCCAACATTGCTTCACGCACAGTGAGGCCATAGGGGCCATAAATGTGAAAGAATATATTAAGCGTTGAAATTTCTCAATTGAAGTATAAATGAATATGGTTTGCCTTAATACAGTGATTTCTGTTTCATTCATATGCTAACACAAATAAAGTATATGTATAAAACTGACTTGTATATTTCCATTGCTTTTCATTAATGCATTTAAATTATAAAATTTGTTAAATTAAGTATTATCAAATGATGTATCAACTTAACGGTTATTATGTTTGCCTCACTGTGCTCAGGTTGCTACGGTTGCCCTGCACAGCCCTATCCCCATGTTTGTTATGGCAACTCTGTTTGTAGCAGGCAAACAATGCGAATGTTGTCATCGCATTCAACTCCCACTTCGATGGGATAATTCAAGTCGGAAGCACAGCAGCAGTCAACAATTGAAAGATACAGATTGCCTTCATATATGTATATATATGTTATATATATATATATATACACAAAACGGTTAGCTGCTGCTCGGGCCACAAGAAAAACGACCCGTGCCACATGAAGCCACAAACAAAATACGGCGTTGCAGCCTCAGCTGCCTCCACAGTCCTCTGCGAGGATGTGCGCAATTTCACCACACGTCGACGCAATCTCCTCTACTTGATGCACCGTTATTTACTGGAGAATGGCTATTACAGCAGTGCGGAGGCGCTCAAGGCCGAGGGTCGCCTGTCCGAGGAGTACGAGTTGTGCGACAATGTGGATCTGGATGCCATCTACCTGGAGTATGCGAGCTTCTTCAATATGAAGTTTGGCAAGTATCCGCGCATACTCAAGAAGATGGGGCCCAAGCTCAAGCTGGAGCTCAATCAGATAGCGAAGCCTGCAAAGAACGCACAGGAGCCGTCACAGCCGGCACAGTCACAACTGCGTCCTGGCGATGCACAGGCTTGCTGGCATGCGGGCATCGGAGCTGCCACAGCTGCGGCAGCTGCCAGTTTGGCAAGTGATGCCCAACAGCTAAAGCAGCAGCCAGGACAACTGCAGGCGAGCCGTTTGCCGCTGCACGTAAAGAAAATGGAGACGGCCGAGGGGACGACGCCAGAGCCACGTCTGGGTGCACTGAGCGAAATCGAGCATGGCCATGCGGGTGACGATGCGCTGTTTGCCACACTCGAGTGGCAGGCGCTGGCTGAGCTAGTCAAGACGAGCATCCTGTGCGAGGACGTTCGCCTGCGCTGGACGGACGTCTGCGGCAATCAGTGCGCCATTGAGATTGTCAAAGAGGCCGTCCTCACTCCCATCGAGTACCCGCAGCTGTTTGCCCATGGCCTCAAGCCTTGGCGCTCCCTGCTGCTGCACGGCCCACCCGGCAGCGGCAAGACCTTCCTGGCCAAGGCACTCTACGCAGAGACGCGTGGCAAGGTCACGTTCTTCAACATCACCGCCAGCATCATGGTGTCCAAGTGGCGCGGCGAGTCGGAGAAGATCCTGCGTGTCCTCTTCCATATGGCTGCGCGACGGGCACCCTCTGTGATCTTCTTCGACGAGATTGAGAGTCTAACCTCGAAGCGAGATCGCTCCACGGACCACGAGTCCTCGAAGCGCTTTAAGAACGAGCTGCTGCAGCTGCTCGACGGCATGGAGCACACGCTGAGCGGTGTCTTTGTTCTGGCCAGCACCAATCTGCCCTGGGACATCGACGAGGCGTTCCTACGCCGCTTCGAGAAGAAGCTGCTAATCCAGCTGCCCAGCGCCACCGAACGCTCCAGCCTCATCCAGCGTCTGCTCGGCACCACTGTCAGCCTGAGCGGGCGCTTGCTTGATCTGCTGGTGGGCCTCTCAGAGCACTTCACTGGCGACGAGATCCGCCTCGCCTGCAAGGAGATAAGCATGCAGCGCATGCGATGCGCCACCCGTGCAGGAAAGGAGACCAAGGAGCCGCAGGCCGCTCAGGAGGCATCCTTGGAGCGGGCCTTTAAGCAGATACGACCGCTGGGCATGAAGCTGCTGTCCAAACACGAGCAGTGGCACCAGGAGAACGGATCATAGGTGCATTCACTCGAATCAAATCACAAGTAGCATTTGCAATCATTCACATTGTAGAATATACTCTAATACCAACATAAACGCCTCAAGGGGGGAGAGGTCAAATTTGGTCTGTATTCTCGACTGCGAGTATTGGTTTCAGAGAAACGTGCACGGCAATCGAAAGGAATCAATTAAAGCAAAAATTATGACACAATATAGAGTTGGACAGAATAAAAAGAGCAGAATAACAAACAAGGATCGAAAATGGCAACTATTTAATAAATGTGAAATTTAAACAAGTGAGAACGTTGCAGTCGGGCGGAGCCGACTGCGTAATACTCTGATACCATTTTAGGAACAGCTGAAAGCACATTAACATAAAACTGTGGAAGATATACATTTTCGCGATTTTTGGGGGCGGGAGGGGGCGTGGTCCAAAAAATGTTGGATGATCTTTAGAGGGCGCGACAAGAAGTCTATTTTACAAATTTGCTGACTCTAGCTCTAAAACTGTGGCAGATATAAGCTTTCGCGATTTTTGGGGGCGGGAGAGGGCGTGGCTGATCTTTAGAGGACTTGGCCAGAAGTCTACCCTCAAAGTTTGGTGGCCCTAGCTCTTAAGCTGTGCGAGATATCGGCTTCCGTGTTTCGTGGGGGCGGGGTCGCTGGGGGGCGTTCTAGTGGGCGTGGCCGGAAAATTCAGGACTGAATCTTTTGGGGTGGTCAGCCCTAGTCTAAATTCCAAATTTGAGGACTCTACCTTCAAAATTGCGGGAAATATACACGTGTTATCGAATTGTGCATTCATGTATATCGATTTTCGCGATTACGGGGGCGGGAGTGGGCGCAGTCGAAATTTTTTTCTGTGATCTGTAGAGGACGTAACCAGTAATATATATTCCAAATATGGTGACCTTAGCTCTAAAACTGCGGGATATATAAGCATTTCAAATTATTTTGGGAGGGGGGGCTGGTGGGCGTAATAATAGGCGTGGCCGATAAACATAACATCCAATTTTTTCGGGAGGTCACCAGCAATATACCTACCAAATTTGATTACTCTAGCTTCAAAATTGTGGGAGATATTCACGTTTAATCGATTTGTGATTTGAGGTGTATCGACATGTTATCGTCGGAGACCTCCGAAAGTTACTGCCAGTATGCTTAACAAATTGATCTAGCCATGTCCGTCTGTCTGTCTGTATGCATGCAAACTAGTCCCTAAGTTTTTTAGCTATCGCAATGCAACTTTGCACAGACACTTATTATTCAAGGGGACAGCACATTGGTCGGAGCCGGCCGGATCGGACCACTATATCTTATAGCTGCCATACAACTTGAAGTCGGTTTTGGTCATGAATACCATGTTTTCAAAGTTATCGCAATAAAACTTTGTACATATACTTATTATTAAAACATTCATCACATTGGTCGGTGCCGAACGGATCGGACCACTATATCTTATAGCTGCCATAAAAACTTGAAATCGGTTTTGGTCATAAATCCGATGTTTTCAAAGCAATTGCTTTCAATTTCCTTGTACATTTGAACATCCTTATAACTCACCAATGGGTAATCGCAAATCGATTGAGTCATAAACAGCGAAGATATGCGTCATTAAATATTTTGAAAGAACAGGTGCATATGAGCAAACAAAGTCAAGTGCAAGTAAGCTTTTGATAGTCTGCTCTTCAAGGGATTTTGTCATTGATCATTAAAATTGCTTGTGGCATAAGGGTTAAAGTGGCGCCCTGGCAAACGAAAGGACCCGAGTTCGAGTCTCAGCTTCTTATTCTTCCTTTCAAATATAAAATAACTGTATTCAAATTCATTTGCTACCAATGCCTTAGAACAAAAACTATACAACGCGAAAAAAAACAAGTGGGGAAGGATTATCTTCGGCGTGCCGAAGTTTCTATACTCTTTTCGAACCTATAGGCAATTTTCACTCTGCCAACTGCACCACTGAAATTTCATAAGCTGTACAAAATCGTTTTGTCGCGCAACATATTTTTTTTTTGTTCCAAGAATATTTAGTTCATTGCCAGTTGTATAGCAGCTATAAGATATAGTGATCCGATCCGGCCGGCTCCAACCAATGTGATGTCTCTTTGAATAATAAGTATCTGTGCAAAGTTGTATCGCGATAGCTTTAAAAACATGGGATATATGGCCAAAACCGACTTCGAGTTGTATGGCAGCATTAAGATATAGTGGTCCGATACGGCCGGCTCCGACCAATGTGCTGTCCCCTGGAATAATAAGTGTCTGTGCAAAGTTTTATCGCGATAGCTCAAAAACTGAGGGACTAGTTTGCATACATACATACATACATACATACAGACAGACAGACAGGCAGACAGACAGAGAGACAGACAGACAGACAGACGGACATGGCTAGATCAATTTGTATTGTCATTCTAAGCTGGCAGTAACTTTTGGGGATCTCCGACGCTTCCTTCTAAGCGTTACAAACTTCGGGACAAACTTAATATACTATTTTCTCCGAAAAGAGTAAGCGTAAGTATTAGAGTGCTGCGCTGACAAACGGGAGAACGTGGTTAAAATCCCATTTATTTATTATTATGATACCAATTGTTAGAGGAAAAAAATAAATGCCACGCGATAAAACGATTTTTAACTACTTTTGAAATTTCAGTTGTGCAGTTGGCAGAGTGAAAATTGCCTAAAGGTTCGAAAAGAGTATAGAATCTTCGAATCCTTTCCCACTTGTTATTCTCTGATACCAAAGGTACTCATAGTATATTGGTTTTGTCGGATGTCCGTCAGGCCGTCCGTCTGTCCGTCTGTCTGTCTGGATGAACGCACGTATTTCCGAAACGATATTAGATAGACTCTTAGAATCTTTTGTGTTATGATTATAGCAATCTGCTTCAGATCAAGTTTGTTTCAAATTTATGCCACGCCCACTGGGAGGCTGGCAAATCGATAACATGTCGATACACCACAAATCACAAATCGATTAAACGTGAATATCTCCAACAATTTTGAAGCTAGAGTAATCAAATTTGGTAGGTATATTGCTGGTGACCTCCCGAAAAAATTGGATGCTAGGTTCATCGGCCATGCCCATTATTACGCCCACCAGCCCCCCCTCCAAAAATAATTTGAAATGCTTATATCTCCCGCAGTCTTGGAGCTAAGGTCACCATATTTGGAATATATATTACTGGTTACGTTTTCTACAGATAAAAGAAAAAAATTTCGACCGCGCCCACTCCCGCCCCCGTAATCGCGAAAATCGATATACATGAATGAACAATTCGATAACACGTGTATATTTCCCGCAATTTTGAAGCTAGAGTCCCCAAATTTGGAATTTAGACTAGGGCTGACCACCCCAAAAGATTCCGTCCTGAATTTTCCGGCCACGCACACTAGAACGCCCCCAGCCACGCCGCCCCCACGAAACACGGAAGCCGATATCTCGCACAGCTTAAGAGCTAGGGCCACCAAACTTTGAGGGTAGACTTCTGGCCAAGTCCTCAAAAGATCGCCCAAAAAATTTTCGGGCCACGCCCCCTCCCGCCCCCAAAAATCGCGCAAAAGTATATCTTCCACAGTTTTAGAGCTAGAGTAACCAAAATTGGAAGATAGACTTCTTGTCACCCCCTCTAAAGATCGACGACGCCCCTCCAGTCCCTTAAAACTTGGAAGGCCGATTTCGGGTCACCCATACACCGGCAAAAATGTTCTGTTCACTTGCTTTCAGCTGTTCCTAAAATGGTATCAGAGTATTACGCAGTCGGCTCCGCCCGACTGCAACGTTCTCACTTGTTTTTATTTATCAAAGACAACTATTATTTTTTTTTTATTTGTTAATATATTTAAACATTAAAAAAAAATATAAATCCAACATTATTGTAATTTTTGAGGAAACAAATAATTCATATGTACTACAATAACTATTCTATGATTTTTTAATAAAAATCAAAAACAAGTGGTTATCTTAGCCGTTATGGTAACTAGTTTGTTATTAGAATCACAGCATTGGAAAAGGGGTAAAAGCTTGTTAGTAACCTAAGCAACTAAAAAACGGAAGGACTTGAGTTATATTAAATTGAGCAAATAAAAAATTAATTATAGTTCTACATATAGCTACTACAAATGATTTGTTATAAACTATCAACCTAACTTGGACTTCGGCAAAGACATAGCCAACAACCGTGTTTATGGGATTTGAACACGTATCCTCGTTGCTCAACGCCCCAATGACTAAGACAACTTTTCTTACGAGGACTGCCACTAAGCTTTTTAGTTTTACTTAAAATTGGTCAAAGTCGATATCCACTAATTATACTCTTTTCGAAGAAAATAATATATTAAGTTTGTGCTGAAGTGTGTAACGCATAGAAGGCAGCGTCTGAGACCCCCAAAAGTTACTGCCAGTATAGCTTAGAATGACAAAACAAATTGATCTAGCCATTTCCGTCTGTCTGTCTGTCCGTCTGTCTGTATGCTTGCAAACTAGTCCCATAGTTTTTATACCCTGAACCCATTAAAAATGGGTAAAAAGGGTATTATGGTTTTGTGCAAAAGTATGTAACAGGCATAAGGAAGCATCTCCGACCATATAAAGTATATATATTCTTGATCAGTATCAACAGTCGAGTCGATTTAGCCATGTCCGTCTGTCTGTCTGTCCGTCCGTCCGTCCGTCCGTCCGTCTGTCTGTATGAACACGTGGATATCAGAGACTACAAGAGCTAGAGACTTCATATTTGGAATATAAGTTCTCGTAATCCCGGGACAGATCAAGTTTATTAAAATTTATCAATAACTCGTCCCGTTCAAAAGTTATCGATAAATTTCGATTTCAGACCAGCGTTTTTGGGCTATAACTTACAAGTTATAAGAGCTAGAGGCCCCTTATTTGGCATGTATAATCTCGAATAGTATACACATGTAAAAAATTTTTCACTTTTTGGATACCATCCCCCAATCCCCCCAAAAATTCAAAAAACTCATTTTTGAAGGTATGACCTTGCAATTTGGTTTGGTCACACATTTTATAGCCAATGTTATGTCCTACAAATTTTAAAAAGATCGGACAATAAACACAGAAGTTATTTAAGATTTTACTTTCCATTGTGTGGGGCTCAGCGAAAAAGCAAGCTAACTGCTTAAACCGCTTGCACTGCTTGCAGTATGTGTGTGTCTGTATGTATGCACACAATTAGGCAAGTATGAATGGATGTCAGAACTGGGTTCAGGGTATCTCCTAGTCGGGCAGTCCCGACTAGAGCACTCTTACTTGTTTTTAGCTATCGCCATGAAACTTTGCTCAGAGACTTATTATTCAAAAATACATCACATTGATCAGAGCCACTATATCTTATAGCTGCCACTATATTTTATAGCTGCCATACAACTGGAAATAAACTTAATATTTCGAAAGAAAAATTCAAATTCATATGATATCTATTCTTAGAACAAGAAAAATAAATGCCACGCGATAAATCGAATTTTTACAGCATATGAAAGTGCTGCCCAACTGCAGAGTATAAAATCTTCGGCATGTTCCAAACTGATATATAAATGGGTTGCATTGAGAATATCTTTATTGTCTTCAATAGTTTGGCTGATCCTATCGACTATCGTGTTCAATATTTTGGTTTTTATACTCTGTTACCGAAGGTATTCATAGTATATTGAGTTTGTGCAATGTCTGTCAGGCCGTCTGTTTATTTGTCTGTATGAACGCACATATTTTCGAAACTATTGAAACATCAGATCAAGTTTGTTCAAAGTTTGTGCCACGATTTGCCACGCAATGTGAGTCTGGCAAATCGATATCATATCGATACACCTCAAATCAAATATCGATAAGACGTGAATAGTTCCCACAATTTTAAGGCTATAGTCATCAAGTTTTGTAGGTATGTTGCTGGTGACCTCCCTAGAAAATTGGCCCCCATCCAAAAATAAACGGAAATGCTTATATCCCCCGCAGTTTTAGAGCTAAAGTGACCATTTTTATACCCTGAACCCATTGAAAATGGGTAAAAAGGGTATTATGGTTTTGTGCAAAAGTATGTAACAGGCATAAGGAAGCATCTCCGAACATATAAAGTATATATATTCTTGATCAGTATCAACAGTTGAGTCGATTTAGCCATGTCCGTCTGTCTGTCTGTCCTTCCGTCCGTCCGTCCGTCCGTCTGTCTGTATGAACACGCGGATATCAGAGACTACAAGAGCTAGAGACTTCATATTTGGAATATAAGTTCTCGTAATCCCGGGACAGATCAAGTTTATTTCATTTTATCGATAACTCGTCCCGCTTAAATGTTATCGATAAATTTCGATTTCAGACTAGCGCTTTTGGGCCTTAACTTTAAAGTTATAAGAGCTAGAGGCCCTAAATTTGGCATGTATAATCTCGAATAGCATACACATGTAACAGATATTTCACTTTTTGGGTACCACCCCCCAATCCCCCCAAAAGTGCAGAAAACTCATTTTTGAAGGTATGACCTTGCAATTTGGTTTGGTCACACATATTATTGACAGCTGTTTGCCCCAAATTTCAATAAGATCGGACAATAAACACAGAAGATATTTAAGATTTTACTTTCCATTGTGTGGGGCTCAGTGAAAAAGCAAGCTAACTGCTTAAACCGCTTGCACAGCTTGCAGTATGTGTGTGTCTGTATGTATGCACACTATTGGGCAAGTATGAATGGATGTCAGAACTGGGTTCAGGGTATCTAATAGTCGGGCACTCCCGACTAGAGCACTCTTACTTGTTGGAATATATATTACTAGTGACCTCAATCACAGATCACAATAAACAATTCTGACCTCGCCCACTCCTGCCACCGTAATAGCTAAAATCGATATACATGAAAGCACAGTTCGATAACACGTGTAGATTTCCGCAATTTAAAAGCTAGTCACCAAATTTGGAATTTAGATTGGGGGTGACCAGCCCAAAAGATTACGATCTGGATTTCCCGGCCACGCTCCAAAAAGCTGAAGTCGCCAAACTTGGAAGGTAGACATCTGGCCAAATCTAAAGATTGGAACAAAAATGTGGTAACCACGCCCCTCCCGCCCACAAAAATCCATATCTCCCACAGATTTACAGCTAGATTACTGCTAAGCTTCCTAAAGCCACGCCCACTAACGCTCTTGCCCATACTCCCGCTGTTCTTACAATGTTACCAAAGAATTACGCTTACGTTTGACCGCACCGTTCTTACATCTTAATATATTGAGTATGAATAAGGCAGCTTAAAGTAATATTTATACACTTTTCGAAGAAAATAGTATATTAAGTTTGTGCTGAAGTTTGTAACGCATAGAAGGAAGAGTCGGAGACCCCCAAAAGTTACTGCCAGTATGATTAGAATGACAATACAAATTGATCTAGCCATGTCCGTCTGTCTGTCTGTCTGTATGTATGCAAACTAGTCCCTCAGTTTTTGAGCTATCGCGATAAAACTTTGCACAGACACTTACTATTCCAGGGGACAGCACATTGGTCGGAGCCGGCCGGATCGGACCACTATATCTTATAGCTGCCATACAACTCGAAGTCGGTTTTAGATATATATCCCATGTTTTTATACCCTGAACCCATTAAAAATGGGTAAAAAGGGTATTATGGTTTTGTGCAAAAGTATGTAACAGGCATAAGGAAGCATCTCCGACCATATAAGTATATATATTCTTGATCAGTATCAACAGTCGAGTCGATTTAGCCATGTCCGTCTGTCTGTCTGTCCGTCCGTCCGTCTGTCTGTATGAACACGCGGATATCAGAGACTACAAGAGCTAGAGGCTTCATATTTGGAATATAAGTTCTCGTAATCCCGAGACAGATCAAGTTTATTTTATTTTATCGATAACTCGTCCCGTTTAAATGTTATCGATAAATTTCGTTGTCAGACTAGCGTTTTTGGGCCTTAACGTAAAAGCTATAAGAGCTAGAGGCCCCAAATTTGGGATGTATAATCTCGAATAGCATCCACATGTAACAAATATTTCACTTTTTGGATACCACCCCCCAATCCCCCCAAAAGTTCAAAAAACTCAGTTTTGAAGGTACGACCTTACAATTTGGTTTGGTCACACATTTTATTTCCCAGTCTGTGCCCAAAAAATTTCAATAAGATCGAGTGATAAACACAGACGTTTTTAAGGATTTAACTTTCCATTGTGTGGAGCTCAGTAAAGAATCAAGCTTACTGCTTAGACTGCTTGCACTGCTCACACTGCTTGTACTGCAGCATGTGTGTGTTTAGATTAGTACGAATGATTGTAAGGACTGGGTTCAGGGTATCTCGTAGTCGGGCACTCCCAACTAGAGCACTCTTACTTGTTAAAGCTATCGCGATACAACTTTGCACAGATACTTATTATTCAAAGAGACATCACATTGGTTGGAGCCGGCCGGATCGGATCACTATATCTTATAGCTGCTATACAGCTGGCAATGAATTAAATATTCTTGGAACAAAAAAAAAAAAATTTTACGCGACAAAACGATTTTGAACAGCTTGTGAAATTTCAGTGGTGCAGTTGGCAAAGTGAAAATTGCCTATAGGTTCGAAAAGAGTATAGAAACTTCGGCACGCCGAAGATAATCCTTCCCCACTTGTTTCATAACAGAAACCCATTTCATTGACACATTCAATAGTTTTGCATATGAATGTTTATATGTATTGCGCTAACACTGAGTAACGACTAAAACAAAACCACATTTCAATTACTTTTGAGAAAAACAGAGATAAAGGGAGACATGGATAGTTAGATAGATATATATATAGATAGATAGATAGATAGTGAGGGTCTCAGCAAGAGGTGTGGATACATTAGCTTTACCTTCCCGTGGTGCGACGCCGCGCTCCCGCAATGGTCATTCGGGAGACGTAGCGTCGAATGCGACCGCTGGAACGCCGCTGGCTGCTGGCCGCCGGAACTGAGCCAGCCGCCGAGCGAACACTGTACTCGGTCGCCGTTGAGCTGCGCCTGTCGCTGCCGATCATCACATCGGAGGAGACCGACGAGGACATGATGGAAGCTGCCGACCGCCGCTTGCCGACGGTGAAAGTGCCGCCACCACTTGAGGAGGTTGTTGTCGCCGAGCTGTCGGAGCGGGAGAAGAGGGAGGAGCGTTTGCTGCGACTGCTCGATGTGCCAGTGGCATCCTGAATATTGCTGTAGAACTCCTCCGTTTCACGATCATAGCTGGCATCCTCGTCGTCATCGTCCAGCGGCGGTCGCTCCTCGTCCTCAAACTCCTCCGCCTCGGTGGCCATTGTATCGCTGCGCTGCGTCAGCCCACGATCGCCATTCGACGAGGAGGAGCCCGCCTGCAGCTGATAGTACTCGTGCTGGCCATGGCCGAGATCGCGCGATCCTCGCGATCGACTGCTGCTGCCCAGGGTGCGATAGGGCGCCGTTGTTGTTATCGAGCCCGAGTTGCTCGTCGTGCTCAGCGAGTGTTGTTTCATCGAGCTGGCTCCAGGACTTAGAGACGCCGTCGTTCGTCCTTCGGCCTCGCCATCGCCATCGCTCTCGCCGCCGCCGACGCTGCCGCTGAAGGTGACCTCGTGGAACTTGGATGACTTGCGACGAGCACTCGGCAAGGACTCCGCATGTCCATGCCCATTGCCCATTGTGCTGATGGAGGGGCGTGGCCCATTGTTGTTGTTGAACTGATGCTGCTGCTGTTGTTGCTGCTGCTCCTCGTCATCAGTGGCGGGCATTAAAGTCAGTGCCATAGGGGGTCGTCCCGCTGCTGCAGCATAGACGCGATGCCGACTCCAGGGAAAGGTGCGTATAAATGCAAAGATTATGAACAGCGTGGCAATCATATTTGTTCTTGTTGGTTTGATTCGAGTTGGTTTGGCTTGCTGGGTGGTGGTAGTTGTGGTGGTGGTGGTACTTTTGGTGTTGGTGGTTACACATGCATCCAGTGGGTGTCTCGCATCTCGTTGGCGAAATTCGTTTAGTTTTCGCGATTCGTTTGGTTTGCTGCAGTTGTCTGTTTATTATTTTAGTTTTTATTCGTGTTTGCTTTTAAAATTGTTCTTTATAGATACATTTATTAAAATATACAGACCGCTAGCAGGAGCGAGTGAGGGAGATATAGAGAGTCAGTAAACGTAAGTGTAGAAAACCCACAAAAATATATATATAGGTAGAGAGAGAGATAGAGAAAGAGAGAGAGAGAGAGAGAGAGAGAGAGAGTGCGAGCGAGAGAGAGAGACACATATATGATGCAGTCCACAATTGAAATGCATGTATTTCTATACCTCTTCTAAATTTATGTCTCAATATACTTTAAATTTCATTAAAATCCCTAATCAACAAAAGAGTTGGCAACGTGGCTTCCTATATATTCTGCCTAAAATACATACAACAATCAACAATCAGAGAGCGCGCTGTCTCGCATAACTTCACCTTGTATAAGTTATAAATATAGACAAATTAATTGGCTTTTTTGCTGATTTCAGTTGTTTTGATTTTCGCAATTCCCCTAAATTAAAACGGATAAATCAAAATTTTGCTAGCGTTTTTTTTGGGCAATATGTCAATTTAGCAAAATGCAATTATGTGTACACACTTATTTAAGTGATTGTGTACACATTGTTATACCCTGAACCTATTAAAAATGGGTAAAAATGGTATTATGGTTTTGTGCAAAAGTATGTAACAGGCATAAGGAAGCATCTCCGACCATATAAAGTATATATATTCTTGATCAGAATCAACAGCCATGTCGATTTAGCCCTGTCTGTCTGACTGTCTGTGTGTCTGTCCGTCTGTCTGTATGAACACGCGGATATCAGAGACTATAAGAGCTAGAGACTTCATATTTGGAATATTAGTTCTTGTAGTACCGGGACAGATCAAGTTTATTTCATTTTATCGATAACAGCCATGTCGATTTAGCCCTGTCTGTCTGACTGTCTGTCTGTCTGTCCGTCTGTCTGTATGAACACGCGGATATCAGAGACTATAAGAGCTAGAGACTTCATATTTGGAATATTAGTTCTTGTAGTACCGGGACAGATCAAGTTTATTTCATTTTATCGATAACAGCCATGTCGATTTAGCCCTGTCTGTCTGACTGTCTGTCTGTCTGTCCGTCTGTCTGTATGAACACGCGGATATCAGAGACTATAAGAGCTAGAGACTTCATATTTGCAATATTAGTTCTTGTAGTACCGGGACAGATCAAGTTTATTTCATTTTATCGATAACTCAACCCATTCAAAAGTTATCGATAAATTTAGATTTCAGACCAGCGCTTTTTGGCTATTACTTACAAGTTATTGGAGCTAGACGCCCCAAGTTTATCACGTATAATCTCGAATAGCATACACATGTAACAAATTTTTCACTTTTTGGATACCACCCCCCCAATTCCACCCAAATTTGAAAAAAACGCATTTTTGATTTGGTTTGGTCACACATTTTATTGTCAGTTGTATGCCCAAAAAATTTCAATAAGATCGTACAATAAACACAGAAGTTATTTAAGATGTAGCTTTCCATTGTGTGGGGCTCGGTGAAAAGCAAGCTTACTGCTTAAACCGCTTGCACTGCTTGTACTGCATGAACTGCAGCATGTGTGTGCTTAGATTAGTATGAATGATTCTAAGGACTTGGTTCAGGGTATCTCCTAGTCGGGCACTCCCGACTAGAGCACTCTTACTTGTTCCAGTCAAAGATTACTTAGATATTTAGTCTTATGAGAATTGGCTAAATTAACTAACAAACTAGATCTTTTGTCCAAATAACTTCCAATTACCAAATCTAAATTCGTAACTGGCAAATTTGTCATAAATATAAACGCTAAAACATAGTTAGTCTAGCTAACAAAATATGCGTATAACAATACAATTAAAGCTGCAAATGAAGATTGGGATTTAAACAGGCATTTAACTTAAACGCTTCATATTTGGTCGAGCGCACCCACGGATTGACTAACAGACTGACTGATTGATTAACTGATTGACCGAGTCGACAATTTAGTGGCTTTTGAGTGCTGTCCCTTGTCTGGCGCAAGATTATGCGCAATGTCGATGGCTAGCATTATGATAATCAATGCACAATTATGGCGCACACTTGCACAACAGGATGCACACTGGACTACACAACTGGACTCGGCCCCGGCCTCGCCCCCGGCCCCGGCCCACTGCTCCTGACTGCCCCTGAGTTACACAGGCGGGCAGGCAGGCAGGCAGCTGAGCTTGCCACATGAGTTTGCCACATTGGCTGCTTTTGCTGTTGTTGCATTGTTGAGCGGAAGGCCATGTCAAGTATCAGGAAAAATGCGTCAACTATAGAAACAAGTAAGAGTGCTGTAGTCGGGAGTGCACGACTAGGAGATACCCTGAACCCAGTTCTGACATCCATTCATACTTGCCTAATAGTGTGCATACATACAGACACACACATACAGCAAGCTGTGCAAGCGGTTTAAGCACTTAGCTTGCTTTTTCGCTGAGCCCCACACAATGGAAAGTTAAATCTTAAATAACTTCTATGTTTATTGTCCGATCTTATTGAAATTTTTGGGGCTAACAATTGTCAATAATATGTGTGACCAAACCAAATTGCAAGGTCGTACTTTCAAAAATGCGTTTGGGGGGTGGTACCCAAAAAGTGAAATATTTGTTACATGTGTATGCTATTCGAGATTATACATGCCAAATTTGGGGCCTCTAGCTTTTATAACTTTGAAGTTATGTCCCAAAACGCAAGTCTGAAATCGAAATTTATCGCTAACTTTTAAACGGTACGAGTTATCGATAAAATGAAATAAACTTGATCTGTCCCGGGATTAGGAGAGCTTATGTTCCAAATATGAAGTCTATAGCTCTTGTAGTCTCTGATATCCGCGTGTTCACACAGACGGACGGACAGACAGACAGACGGACATGGCTAAATCGACTCGGCTATTGATACTGATCAAGAATATATATACTTTATATGGTCGGAGATGATTCCTTATGCCTGTTACATACTTTTGCACAAAACCATAATACCCTTTTTACCCATTTTTAATGGGTTCAGGGTATAAAAAGTATATGTACATAATAGTAGTGCTCACGGCTTATATAAGGGAAAACTGTTTAAAGCCGCTGCTGAGTTGGCCTCGTACCGACATTTTGAAGTTCAATTATAATTGAAATGATTTAACAATGAGACGCAACTGGCTGGGAATATGAGCAACAGCAGGAGTTGCACTTGCAACTGCACCATCAACAACAAAGCCACCAATTACGTCCTGGGTGTAAGGACAGGCTCAAGCAGTCATCCCTTTGGCCCAGGTTGTCAAAAACAATTTATTTATGAGGCCCAGTCGCAATCGCGTTGGGTGTATTTCAATTAAATTGCAGCTGAGTCGACTTGCCATTATTATCGCATTTGATTATGGGGCTAAATTGTTAATGTCTGCTTTTGGCCATGTGGCGTGCATCGTGCACACGGCTCATATATGTCATCGCTGCCGCACACACACACACACACACACACACACACACACACACACATATGCACCCACACCTCTGGCAGCTGGCGCATAGCTGCAGCAAAAAAACAAGTAAGAGTGCTCTAGTCGGGAGTGCCCGACTACGAGATACCCTGAACCCAGTCCTTACAATCATTCATATTAATCTAAACACACACATGCTGCAGTACAAGCAGTGCAAGCGGTCTAAGCAGTTAGCTTGCTTTTCGCTGAGCCCCACACAATGGAAAGTTAAATCTTAAATAACTTCTGCGTTTATTGTCCGATCTTATTGAAATTTAATAATAATATGTGTAACCAAACCAAATTGCAAGGTCGTACCCTCAAAAATGCTTAGTTGATTTGCATATAAATAGCTAAAATATACTTAAAATCTTTAAGTGCTATAGTCAAAAAACCTCTGTTTACATAACAACTCAAAAGATGGTATATGATTTTCAATTTTTAAAAATGTAATATTTCTTTTAAATTTTCCGATAATGAATAAATGTTGTATGACACATTTGGCTCTTAATTCAAAAGCCATTAAAATTAAGTAGATTACGATAAAGCTTAACACACATATGTGCTGCTCTGATATATGATATATGGCCAACATATATCGCAATAAGCAACAGATGCAACACAGCCAACCAGCCACCAGCCACAGGTACAGGTACAGGCATACATTTTTCTAGCCAAGTTTGCAGCTTGGCTTTTAACCCTCTCAGCCCTCAGCTCTCATCCCTTATGGCTCTGCGGCTGCTGTGGATTGCTTATCGCAACTGGCAGGCAGGCAGCCAGGCAGGAAGTTTGCCAAGCTGGTCCCACTCGCCGGGCTGTTTAAGTGTTGGTAAACAAGCTAGAAACTGGCTGGCAAACCTATGCGCTCCCCCCCTCAACCCTTGCCTTCCCCTCAACCCATTGCTTTTCTTTGGCAACTTATTCCAGTTTTTCTACACATACACACGTGCGGGAGGGTGACAGCAACAAAAGCGCGCAAAAGTAGAGCAGAAAAAAACGAAAATGAAAAGAATTCTTCAAGTTGCAGCATCAGCTAAGCGAAGCGAAGGCAGCAGCCAAGTAAACCAACATCAGTAGCTGACGGTCCAATTCTCGCCCCCGCCTGTCCACCACCACCACAAATTCTGAGCTGCCAATGTTTGTGTTGTTGTTGGTGTCGCACTCTTGGGGTCTAAATTTAAGTAGCAACAAATCACTTCATTGTTTGCGTGTTTACATATTACTTATACATTGTTTTTGTGCCCTGTGCCCTGTCCCCTCGTCTCCTGGCTCCCAGTTCTTCGCGCTGTTGACACGCTGCGCGCCATGTTCATTAATAAAGCGCAACCGGCAAATCCCCAAAAAGTATGCTGCGATATTTTCTCGCTGGCCAGCAACACAAACACACACACACTATGCTTTCAGACAAACAGAAAAAGGACTTCAGACTGCGCGTCGCCAGCCAGCAAAAAAAAACGAAAAAACTGAATTGAGAAACTGGCCAGGCCAACAAAGAACTAAATACAAAAGGGCAGCAACCGGAGAAAAGAGGACAAGATAGCTGCAGTTGAGATTTCGCGACTTAAATATACCCTGATGCCGCAAAATGTTTGGTAAGTTATCAAAAATCTGCAAAATATATGTTTGACCTGTCATATGAACATGATTTAATTACCTCCTCTATCAACTGAAATAAAAAGACTTGAAAACTGAAAGTACGAGTAATAACATATGTATATACCACATATCCTGCTAATTTCTGTATTTTATACTGTGTACAGCTCGACTATACCCTACTTTACTGCTTTATTTGAGTTTTAATACTCTTTTCGAAGAAAATAGTATATTAAGTTTCTCCTGAAGTTTGTAACGCATAGAAGGAAGCGTCTGAGACCCCCAAAAGTTACTGCCAGTATGCGTAGAAAAACAAAACAAATTGATCTAACCATGTCCGTCTGTCCGTCTGTCTGTCTGTCTGTCTGTCTGTCTGTCTGTATGTATGCAAACTAGTCCCTCAGTTTTGAGCTATCGCGATGCAACTTTGCACAGACACTTATTACTCAAGGGGACAGCACATTGGTCGGAGCCGGCCGAATCGGACCACTATATCTTATAGCTGCCATACACCTCAAAGTCGGTTTTGGCCATAAATCCGATGTTTTCAAAGCAATTGCCTTAAATTTCCTTGTTCACTTGAACATCCTTATAACTCATCAATGGGTAAAATCGATTGAGTCATAAACAGCGAAGATATGCGTCATTAAATATTTTGAAAAAACAGGTGCATATGAGCAAACAAAGTCAAGCGCAAGAAAGCTTTTGACAGTCTGCTCTTCAAGGTATTTTGTCATCGATCATCAAAACGGTTTGTGGCGTAAGGGGTAAAGTTGCGAACTGGTGAGCGAAAGGTCCTGGGTTCAAGTGCCAGCGGCGACTTTGGTCATTTATTTTCATTTTTTCTTATTCTTCTTTTCAAATATATAATAGCTGTAATCAAATTCATTTATTTTCAATTTCCTAAATTGTTTCTAATTTTTTTTTCATACATAAAGTAGCTTTAATAGAATAATTCAAAAGAAAAATTTAAATTCATTGGCAAAACCAATGCCACGCGAAAAAAAATATGGATCTCAAATTCTGAATATAAGCTCTCGTATGCAACAGGCACAAAATTTGGTATGTATATTGTAGTATACATATGTAATGTAGTTTTGACATTTTGGAAAAACTGAAACTTGTTTATTGTTCAATTCGGTAGCACTTATGAATGCTAAGGGACGCGTCCACGAGCTGCGGATAGTGAAACGTCCCTGTTTACATGAATACCTTTATATATTTTATTTTATTTTATATGTAGGGGTATATGTATGCGACATTAATATCTGCGAATTAAATATGCAGTCACGGAAAAATAGTGAAAATTGCTTAAAGGTTCGAAAAGAGTATTTAATCTTCGGCACGCCGAAGATAATCATTCTCCACTTGTTTTATACTCTTTTCGAAGAAAATAGTATATTAAGTTTGTGCTGAAGCTTATAACGCATAGAAGGAAGCGTCGGAGACCCCCAAAAGTTACTGCCAGTATGCTTAGAAAACAAAAAAAATTGATCTAGCCATGTCCGTCTGTCTGTATGTCTGTCTGTCTGTCTGTATGTATGCAAACTAGTCCCTCAGTTTTCGAGCTATCTTCAGCACAAACTTATTATACTATTTTCTTCGAAAAGAGTATAATAAATGCTACGCGATAAATCGATTTTGTTTTGTTTTTTTTTAAGTCCTGCGTTGGGTGACAAATGTGGCGAGAAGTGGCAATTTCAATTATACGTATCACATGCCTGGGAATGGTGGTGTGATAATGTTGACTGCCAGATAAGCTCAAGTCTGCTGATCTGCTTAGGTGCAAGTGTGTGAGTTTGAGTGTGTGTGTGTGTGTGTTTATATATTGGTAGCTAACGAGCAGGCAAATGACGTCAAACAGGTCGAAGCATTAAGCAACCAGGCCAGGTCCTTTAACAGCCTTAAGAATATATATTTGTTTGTGTGTGTGTGTGTGTATGTGTGTGTGTGTGTGTATGTGTGGATATGTGTGTGTGTGTACCTGTAGTTTAACACAGCACGGCAGCATTAGCAACGTCAACGGCAATGGCAATGGCAACATCATCATGATGATCATAATGTTGATTACTGCAATCATTAGAAGCATCATGAGGTCGTCATAGTCCTGACGTCCTTTCCTCATAAATAATGTAGCACAAAATAAGTAAGTATATATATATATATATATATATATATATATATGGTATGTATACATATGTTTGTATGCGCAAATACAAAAAAATCCAAAATGAGAAATAAGTTTGATGCAGAAACATGTTTTATACATGGGCGAGCAGTGGAGCAGAAAAGCGGTCGGTGAGGGAGGGGGCGGCTGGAGGGTGTGTTACCAAGTGCATTAACGGCATTGAGCGTATTGCATATTGCAAAAGCATATTTCGGTGGCTAGGCGATTGGTTGGTTGCCCGCTGCGACAATATTGCGTATGCGCAATTTTAGCAATACCGAGAACTCAATGCCCAAAACCATTCAATAATACACATGAAATATATAGATAGGTATGCACATATGCGAATGCCAATGCGTATACATATGTACGTGTATAAAGTAATTGTGCTTACGCAGCTGCATACCACTCATAAGCAAAATCAATTATCGTTTGGGCATTAACAAACGTTTAACATATTAAGTAATTTACGACAAAATTCTACCAATGGAAAACGTACAGCAAAGTTCCAGGCCAAAATCTTAAATCATTTAAAAATCATTTTTAATTTACATTCTTTTGTTATACTTCTTTCGAAGAAAATAGTATATTAAGTTTGTGCTGAAGCTTATAACGCATAGAAGGAAGCGTCGGAGACCCCAAAAGGTACTGCCAGTATGCTTAGAATGACAAAACAAATTGATCTAGCCATGTCCGTCTGTCTGTCTGTCTGTATGCAAACTAGTTCCTCAGTTTTTAAGCTATCGTGATAGAACTTTGGACAGAGACTTATTATTCAAAGGGACAGCACATTGATCGGAGCCGATCGGATCGGATCCTAACTCGAAGTCGGTTTTAGCCATATATCCCATATTTTTAAAGCTTTCGCGATGAAACTTTGCACATATACTTATTATTCAAAGTGACAGCACTTTGATTGGAGCTGGCCGGATCGCACCACTATATCTTTCAAAAGAAAAATTTAAATTCATATGACATAAATTCTTAAAACAACAAAAAATTAATTGCCATGCGATAAAACTAATTTTTACAGCATATGAAAAAAAGTATATGCGATAGTAAATAACTGTAAGTTTTTGCATTGCCTTATCGTATATTTCGATCGCCCGTTCGACCGACGAAAATGTTTTATGGCAGCTATAAGATATTGTGGTCTGATCCGGCCGGTTCCGACCAATGTGCTGTCCCTTTGAATAATAAGTCACTGTGCAAAGTTTTATCACGATAGCTCAAAAACTGAGGGACTAGTTTGCATACATACAGACAGACAGACAGACAGACGGACATGGCTAGATCAATTTGTTTTGTTTTTCTAAGCATACTGGCAGTAAGTTTTGGGGGTCTCAGATGCTTCCTTCTATGCGTTACAAATTTCAGCACAAACTTAATATACTATTTTCTTCGAAAAGAGTATAAAAAGTATCAATAATTTTTGGGTGAAATCAAAACCATTTTCGCTAGAAATCAATGCATAAGATTCTAAGATTAGTCACATTGAAATATTGCCTCTAGTTTCGCTGAAATCGGCGCTTAAATTTTTGGCCACGGAAACCATTTCTATATTTCTCCCGTCTGAACGCCTTGGTATTTTGCAAATATCTTGAAAAGAAAAAAATTCCCAAAATCAAGCTTAGCACCTATTATAGGGCTACTTAAGAGCTATAAGTTAAGCCTGTTGTCGGAAAAAATTCCCGACAGAGCACTCTTAATTGTTTACTTTAAGTGCGTACGACGGGCCAAATCGACACAATGGAATCGCCAATATACATTTATTATTGCATTTTCTTTTGCTCTCTGCTATGTTCTTTGTAGAGGATTCAAATTTTAAACTTTTGTTGTATTTGTGTATATGTTTGAATAATAAGTATCTGTGCAACGTTTCATCGCGATAGCTTTGAAAACATGGGATTTATGGCCAAAACCGACTTCCAGTTGTATGGCAGCTATAAGATATAGTTGTCCGATCCGGCCGGTTCCGACCAATGTGCTGTCCCTTTGAATAATAAGTCTCTGGGCAAAGTTTTATAACGAAAGCTCAAAAACTGAGGGACTGGTTTGCATACATACAGACAGACAGACAGACAGACAGACGGACATGGCTAGATCAATTTGTTTTGTCATTCTAAGCATACTGGCAGTAATTTTTGGGGGTCTCCGATGCTTCCTTCTGTGCGTTCAGCACAAACTTAATATACTATTTTCTTCGAAA
The DNA here is from genome assembly GCA_035042425.1 of Drosophila flavopinicola. Classification (NCBI taxonomy): domain Eukaryota; kingdom Metazoa; phylum Arthropoda; class Insecta; order Diptera; family Drosophilidae; genus Drosophila; species Drosophila flavopinicola. Next base: position 142,108 of record JAWNLL010000407.1, read on the forward strand.
AGAGTATAATAGTTTTGCTTAACTAACGCTGTTAAAAACTACTATCAGTAAATTATCGAGCTGTTTATTAAGTTAGTGTTTGACTAAAATCTCTAAAGGGTTAATCGTCTAAAGTGAGCGAGAGACAGAGAGGGTAGCAAAGAAAGAACGATAGTGGGTTCATTGCAACGTTTATCATATCTGCTGCTTTAGCTGGCAATATACCCAATGATATGCCATGTGAATCCCCCCAAATCATTCATCCCCCCACAATTGCGATACAGGCAGCCACCCATTTTGGTCTGCCACAACACACACCACACACGCCACACACAGACAACATACATTAGCTGACCAGGAGCCGCAGGAGCTATTCTGATGCCCTCTGTCTTTCTTTCTTTCTTTCTCTCTTTCTCTCTCTCTCTCTCTCTCTCTCTCTCTCACTTTTTCTGCATCTGTGTTTTCCCTTGGGTTTAGCTGTTGGCCCCCACCCCGCCCACTTTGTGTCTCTTTGTCACTCGTGTGTCTGTTTGTTGGCCCAGCTGCAGTTTGAAGCTTTTGTGTTCGTGTTTTCGGTCGAGCCTTCAACAACAATGATATTGCTGATGATGATGTTGATGATGGTGTTGCTGTTGCTGTTGTTGGTATTTCTGTTGTTGGTGTTGCTGTTGTTCTTGGGCAATGACGATGCCATTTTCACAGAATCTCAATGCAAATGCCACCCAAATTAGTGTCAAACGTATTGATTCACACACGCACACACACAAACACTAGCAAAAGCTATGCAAGTTATTGTTGTTGTTGGTGTTAATAGCGTTGCAATTTGCATATGTGTGTCAACGGTGTTGTTATCGTTGTTGTTGCTGCTGCTGCTGCTGTTCTTGTCATCCCTCGTCGCCTGTGTGTATGCCATGAATTTGTATCTAACACACTTAACCCACTTAGCACGCCCACTTTGCAGCCCACGCACACACACACACACACACACATGCATGCACTCAAACACTTGCACTTTGCCGCTTGCCGCGTGGTGCAAGTGTTGCATAATACACAAAATGTTTTGCACTTTAAAAATGTTGTCCGAAATTTTAATTAAATTCAATGACAACATAATTAAGAGGCGGATGCTGCGAGTGGAGGGCGCGGCACCAACAAGATGAACTGTATATATAGATGGGTGCGTGTAAGCTGCAAAAGTCAAGCAGACCAACCCATGCAAAATATCTTCATAGCTGTATACATATATTTGTATAGACATATATAGACATGTATATACAGTGAATCAGTAAAGTATTCATTGCTAAGCATATGGAGCATAAACACAATTATTTCACCATCTAAAAAAAAAACGCATATTTTCATCTCACAAAAGTATTCATCGCTCTTAAATATATTTACTTATGTTACGAAAATTTAGGTAATGCAGCTTAAGTTATTATTACACTCTCGAAGAAAATAGTATATTAAGTTTGTGCTGAAGTTTGTAACGCATAGAAGGAAGCGTCTGAGACCCCCAAAAGTTACTGCCAGTATGCTTAGAAAAACAACACAAATTGATCTAGCCATGTCCGTCTGTCTGTATGTCTGTCTGTCTGTCTGTATGTATGCAAACTAGTCCCTCAGTTTTTGAGCTATCGCGATGCAACTTTGCACAGACACTTATTATTCAAGGGGACAGCACATTGGTCGGAACCGGCCAAGTCGGACTACTATATCTTATAGCTGCCATACAACTTGAAGTTGGTTTTGGTCATAAGTCCCATGTTTACAAAGCTATCGCGATACAACTGTGCACAGATACTTATTATTCAAAGAGACATCACATTGGTCATCACATTGGTCACATGGATCACTATATCTTATAGCAGCTTTACAACTGGCAATGAATTAAATATTCTTAGAACAAAAAAAAAAATTTTACGCGACAAAACGATTCTGTACAGCTTATGAAATTTCAGTGGTGCAGTTGGCAGAGTGAAAATTGCCTGTAGGTTCGAAAAGAGTATAAAATCTTCGGCACGCCGAAGATAATCCTTCCCCACTTGTTTTTTAATATGGTAAGATACACATTAGAGCTCATAATGCCATCAACAAAAACCAAATTGCCCTACCACGTGCAGACATATAGCCCGAAACCATAACTGAACCTCCACCGTGCTTTATAGTTGCTGTTGTATTTTTAGGATTAAACGCGTATCCAGGCTTACGCCATATAATGTGACGACCGCCAGAGCCAAAAATGTTGTATTTGCTCTAGTCGATGAATATGATAGTCTCCCAGAGTGAAAATGGTTGTATTTTGTAGCAATTATCAAGTATCTCTTTGTAAAATTTACAGTGCAAATTATAATTTTTTCTGAAGACTCGACCATGTACTATATCTTTTGATCGGAGCACCCTGCAGACAGTTTCATCACATAAGCTTGTGTTAAGGGTTGTTTGGAGAATATCGTTAATTTTTGGAGCAGACATATGTGGGTTATTCCAGTTTTTCTGTAGAACCTTCCTATCCTCTCTGGCAGATAAAGACTTCGGACGTCCAGAATGCTGGATATTTTCCAATCAACCGCGATTTTTCAAACGCTGTGTAGCACTTCGGATAGTGGTAGGACTTCTATCGAACATTTGGCAAATATAATTGGTAGATCGCCCTTCATTGTGAAGATATAATATTATTTTCTTCTCAACCACACTTAATTCCTCTCCCTTGACCATTTTGAAGAACTAACACTTTGATGACTAACTTTGATGGTCAAATTGTACACATTGAGCGATAATCTTATCTACAGAATCTAAACTGTGCAAAAAAACATTAAAAAAACGGAATATAATATATATATATATATATATATATATATATATATATGTGCCTTGGTTATTGTCTTTGACACTTGGCTCGGGCTCAAAACTGTTCTGGCTGCTTGCACAAAAACATAACCTGAATAAAACGCAGTTTGCGGCAGAAAACTCATTCGGTGCAATTTCGCAAATATCATTTAGCCAAATTGAAATTGCATCTTAGTGCTTAAGAGCCTGATAAACTAAAGTCAGCTTTGGCAAATACTTTATAGCCTTTATCAATTTAATACAGTTTTATAGGCTGCGATAAAAATTTTGAGTGGACGCTCGAAAATTTGTGGCTCTTGTTTCGGAGAAGTTATAATTTCTGAGCGATTTTTTTTTTGTGTGTGTTACTTTTGTGAGTTTTATTATTATACCCTGAACACATTGAAAATGGGTAAAAAGGGTATTATGGTTTCGTGCAAAAGTATGTAACAGGCATAAGGAAGCATATCCGACCATATAAAGAATATATATTCTTGATCAGTATCAATAGCCGAGGCGATCTAGCCATATCCGTCTGTCTGTCTGTTTGTCTGTCTGTCTGTATGAACACGCGGATATCAGAGACTATAGGAGCTAGAGACTTCGTATTTGGAATATAAGTTCTCAAAGTGCCGGCACAGATCAAGTTTATTTCATTTTATCGATACCTCGACCCGCTCAATAGTTATCGATTAATATCGATTTTAGACCAGTGTTTTTGGGCCCTAACTTGAAAAGTTTAATAGGTTGAGTCCTCAAATTTGGCATGTATAATCTCGAATAGCATATACAAATATTTCACATTTTGGATACTACCCTCCAATACCCCCAAAAATTAAAAAAACGCATTTTTAAAGGTATGGCCTTGCAATTTGGTTTCGTCAACCATTTTATTGCCATTTGTATGCCCAAAAAATTTCAATAAGATCGGAGAATAAACACAGAAGATATCTAAAATTTTACTTTCCATTACATGGATGTATACACACTGATAGATTAGTATGAATGTAAGGACTGGGTTCAGGGTATCTCCTAGTCTGGCACTCCCGACTACAGCACTCTTACTTGTTTTCAATGTCTTTTGATGCTAATATTCATGTTCTTGTATTAATAATGCAATATTACAAATATTTGAGGTTTCCAAAATGTGTATAAACAAAAAACTATCAAAAGCATTCTGAGATTTTCATATTTTGTTTTAATATCCGAATCATATTAAACATTCTAGTTTTTGGAAGTTATAATATCCGTATGTGCTAATTGCTGAGTGTCTACTGCAATTGTAACTAGATTTTCTATGTAGCTAGAGCTATTCCGTTATTGAAACTCAACATATGATTGATATGCTTAGACTAAAATTGAGTTAATAATCTTAAAGGCAAGCAACTTAGATCTGTGATAATTAGGGAACAGAAAAAACCTTGAAGTCTGAGGACTAATTGATTATAGTCTTGAATTAAGAACAATTCGTACTTTTGTTCAGCATAAGCTTAAAATGGTCTTGGAAATAGTTTGCAATTCATAAATCAATACTACTTAGGCTTCAAACACAAAAGAGAGAAACAAATTGGGAAAATTGGCATGCGCTCTCGATATCCAGTTATGTTTGTGACTTTAACAAGTGAAGAGTGAAATTATGGAAATAAACAACCAAATTTACACACGTATTAATATGTAACACACCCATTATTTCAAACTAACCTATCAGTGTATAGGCCAACACACTGAGGCCAACACTATGGAAAATTAAATCGTAAACAACTTATTTGTCTATTGTCCGATCTTATTGAAAATTGTTGGTCATAAAATTGGCAATAAAATGTGTGACCAAACCGAGTTAGTTTTTTTTTAATAGTTTGTTTGAATTTTTCGGGGATTTGGGGGGTGGTATTTTAAAAAGTGAAATATTTGTTAGATGTGTATGCTATGCAAGATTATACATGCCTCTAGCTTTCATAACTTTCCAGTTATAGCGCAAAAACACTAATCTAAAATCGAAATTTATCGATAACTTTTGAACACGACGATTTATCGATAAATTGAAACAAACTTGAAGTGTCCCGGGACTACGAGAACAAATATATTTCGAATTTGAAGTCTCTAGCTCTTGTAGTCTCTGATATCCGCGTGTTCATACAGACAGACAGACTTACAGAAAGACAGTTGATATCGGTCAGGAATATATACTATATATATATGGTCAGAGATGCTTCCTTATGTCTGTTACATACTTTTGTACAACTTCATTATACCCTTTTTACCCATTTTTAATAGGTTTAGGGTATAAAAATATAGAATTATATACAAATACTGCAAGTGTTGTAGTACAGAACTTTACTAACATTGTGTTTCCAAATTAAAATTTGGTATTAATGAGTTTGAAGATGTATAGTCTACAATGCGTTATGTTTACATTTGGCTCTTTAATATTTTGCAAAAATTAAAGAGCCCGCAACTTGGCGAAGTCCAGTGAAAGCGATTTTGAGCATCGCCTCCAGCAGCTAAGTTCGACGGCGACATCAAAAGGCGTCACAGTGGCTGCTGCTGCCAAGGTAGCCCGTCTGCCACGCCCACTTTGGTCCAGCTGCCAAAATGAAATCAAAGCAGAAAATGCAATAAAAATAATCAAAAGCCAAAGCAAAAATAACTAAAATCGGAAAACAACGAAAATGTGGATGGCAAAAATATTTCATTTGATTTTTGGTAGTCGATTGCTTAATCCCCCCCCCCCCACCACCACCCTATTTTCAGCTACCTTGCCTATTCCCCTTCTTTGGCTTTCATCTGTTTTTGAGTCGTCATTTCTTTTGTGACTGCAAATTGAGCAGCAAAATTGAACGGACACTCGCAAAATGGCGACTGGTGACGTCAGAAAGGGCTCAAAGGCAAGTGACAATGCGGCTAAGAAGAACAAGAACAAAAACAAGATGAAGGTGGAGGAGAAGAAGAAGAAGGACAACTACAAGATGAACAAAAAGCAGAAGCAAACAGTAATTCTTTTCTGGGATGGACTCGACGGATGGCCATAAAAATAGCTTGGGTTGCAACAAATGTCACGTCATACACATAGACATAGAAACCGTTCTACCCATCCCCCTAGCCCAGACACACTCCCTAACCCCTGGCCATGGAGATAGCTCTCGGGTAGGCATCCAAAAAATGTTTGTGCCCGGGTGTGGGTTGAAAGCAATGACGTCGCTCTTAGCGGGCCCAGGCGCAGGCAAACTCAATTAAATGTGACAGTGAAAATGGCTGCCTAAGAGTATTCTTTATGCTTTAGCTTTACGCTGAAAAGGCAATGGGAGTGGAGAATGGAAAAGCTAAAAAGGAAATGCTCGTTGCTGTGACAGGTGGCAGGTGCGACAAATACTTGTACACACACACACACACAACACACACACACACACACACACACACACACACACACACACACACACACACACACACACACACACACACACACACACACACACACACACACACACACAACACACACACACACACACACACACACACACACACAAAACTATATTCCGAAGCATTTACAAGAGTTATTCTGGGAAGCAAAATTTGGCGAAAATATCAAATTTGAATTTCGCTTAGAAAATAGTTCAAATCAAATTCAAAATCATTTGCAGAAACATACAGAAATATAATAACATTAAGTGCAAAAATAATCAAAACTTTTCAATGTAATTGCTGTGAATAACTCAATGTTGTAAAACAACTCAAAGCATTTGCATGCTATTTTACATACATATATAACTGTTCGTTTGGCTATGATGCATTTCTAAATAAACACAACTGTTTTGCAAACTATTTAAAAATATTTCGTTTAATTTACTGGCAGTACTGAAATGCTGTTTATTTAGATGTATGTATGTATATATGTTACCTTTTGCCCCAAATTCGTTTCTCGTTAACTTTGATTAAAATAGAAATTTCATTGTGGTAACATAGAATACTAATTAAGCAAAGTGCATTATATTATTCTATATATATTTATTCTCTTAAATATATTTATAATATCAGTTTACCTCCTAAAAGGTAATAAAGCATTTGAAGTGTCTTATGTGATTTTTGCCATTCTAATTCTACATCAACCAATAAGTAAATATAATGTTTGTGCATATTATTATTGCATTTAAGTGGTTATTGTTTTGCAGCAGAAGTAATTAATTAATTTCGCTTTATTACAGATGACTTCCCCACTTAAACAATCAAAAGTCTTTTATATCAAACAGCCCACTTTTGTTATAACCACAGTTAAACAAGCTCCACCTGTACATTAATAATATTAACATTTTCAATAATATTCATCATAGAAAATACAAATATATTTACGACAGCTTTAATGCACACGTAAAAAATGCAATTTATGTTTACACATAAAAATGGTTAATTAATTAAGAATAAATAAATATTACATTTATTTCTGTGATTCACTTTGCTGCAGTGAACAAAAAGCTACTGCAACTGTCAACACTTCAAATTCGTCTTTCACAGCGTTATGTAAGTTCTTCATGTACTTTTTGGAGAGTCGAAGATGTTTCGTTGATGTGAAGAAATACTGGCGAAATTGCGGAGTATTTGTTATCTGGAATTTGGAACAGCGCTGCGCCATCAGCGTTTTCATCTTTATCGCAGCAGCAGCTACCAATAAGCAACGATTATGCTTGTAGCAACAATCGACTCTCTGTCTGACTCTATATATATGTATACATACATATATATAAATATAAATATATAAAATACATATTTGTGAGTGTATAAGGATATGCTTGTGTGTGTGTTATTGGGGCCTTATAATGTGCGCTATTTGCTGACGCTCTTGTTGTCTGTGTGCTAATGTCCTACAAAAATGCATGCAGCACTCAGCAGAGAGCAACGGCTGCTGTGTGTATTCATCTGTGTGTGTGTGTGTGTGTGTGTGTGTGTGTGTGTGTGTGTGTGTGTGTGTGTGTGTGTGTGTGTGTGTGTGTGTGTGTCGTAAGCACATTGATAGCACTTGTGAGGCGCTATAAACTGCAAGCAGTTACTGGCAAAATGGAATGGGGAACTGTCCTCGCAAAGACTCGAGACGGCAGTTGCGTTGCGGCCCAAATTGCTCATACGTCATGCAGGCATTGCTATGATTATATACATACTTACATATATATACATTTATATATATATATAAATGTGTGTATACTTCAAAGTTAGAGCTTTAAATTGAGTGGCGTAAGTGTAGGACAAACTTTGTCAGCCATTGTACTAAGACGTTTCAATTTGAAGCTAAGTAGGTTTAAACTGTCAAACTTGAACTGTAGTCGTGCTATATATCTATATATATATATTGCCCGGCTGAATGACTGAATTGCGTTTGATTGTCTACGATATTGGTTTGAATCGAAACGAATTGAACTGAGTGACAAAGTTAACAGTTGAGCTGACAGTCGCTTGAGGAATAACTGTCACAAATCTATTGCGCGACATTTAAAAGACTTGCACTGAACATAAAAACAATTTATTCTGGAATTATCTTGGGAGTATTAAGCGATTCGATTCAGACCCTTTTGAGTGATTCTATGAATTCCTCAATCAGAAACACTGGTTAGCTCGTACTGTCATGTTTTACGCTTATCTCAGAGACCTATTTACACGCTGGCTCCTACTTCAATAGGGTGGGTTGCACCTGCTATCGAGCAGATCACCCTGGATGTCGCCCGAAAGGAGGAGCATGTCTGCTAGTCAGGCAGGGATTATTACACTATCACCTTCAACCGATCACGACTAACTACGTACAGTTGGCAACTGTAATGATATCCACCAATTTTGGCGAAGTCACGGTGGCTGTAGCGTACCTTCCACCAGGCTTGCTTTGGAGTACCCCAGAGTTTGGCAGACTACTGGATCAGCTTGGTCAAAAATTTATCGTTGGGGCGACTTCAACGCAAAACATCTGCTCTAGGGTAGCATGACGCAATTACCTGCAGTGCAACTCAAGTGCTAGCCACTGGCAGGCCCACTTACTACGCGTAAAACAGGAGGGATACACACACGTGCATCGACTTTTAACATGTAGAAGGAAATAGCTAACAGTCTGCTCACGTTGAGGGAAGAATATTAACTAACATCAGACCACTTACCCTTGGTTGCTTCGCTATCAATGTCGCCTGAGCGCTCTACTCCAATGACAAGGCTTGTTCCGCCTGGTGCCAATATTAGACTTTTCCAAGAGGAGCTGAACAGCGGAGGTGGTCGATAAAGCCGTTAAAATAGCTTCACCCTTTCTCTGGTAGCTGTCCGTCTTCTAACGCTTAAGAAACTCAGACGCGAGCTCATCTGGAGTAGCGACCCAGCGATCGACAGGCTGTACCGCAGGATCTCTAACAGGGTGAGAAAAGTACTAGCCATATTAAAAAGAGAAGCAACGGACGCCCTTCTGGAAGAAGCTACTCCCGATGAAAGCTCGAAGTTTGCGCTCTGGAAGCTTACGTGGAGATTCAAGAAGAATTTGGAGGAAAGATATCAGCCGTTCGAGACAGCGTCGACAAGAAGAGTACAGCCAGTGGCTGAATCTCTAGAAATACCTCTGCAGATGGCCTGTAGACCCTGTAGACCCAAATCAGCCTTACTGAACGGACCAGTTTGATAATCGCTCTATGAAGCTGCTCCCTCGCAGAGCTTTGCTATTCCTCGGGCTGATTTTCAACTCTGCTCTTCGACTCGGGCACTTCCCAAATCCCTGGAAGAAGGCCAACTTCATAATGCTCCACAGAAGTGGGAAGCCAGCAGATGAACTGGACTGTCAGCATTTGCCAAAATGCCGAACAACTCCACCGAGTTGTAAGCTTTGATCTAGATGGATTCCACGGAAAGGAGTATGTCGTTGGAGCTTATTTGGATATCCAGCATGATTTTGATAGAGTGTAACATGCAGAAATTCTTCATAAGCTTAAAGGATTACTCAACCCACAGCTGTACCTAATCGTCAAAAGTTTCCTTCATGAGCGCTCCTTTAAAGTTGTTCAGGACGGGCTGTCCTCTCAACCAAAGAGAGTCACAGCTGGCGTACCTCAGGGTAGCGTGTTGGGGCCAACTCTATACATCTCTATATCGGGAGCATGCCGATGTCGGATCCCAACAACTTACTTGTTTCCACCTTTGCAGATGACACTGCAGTTCTGGCCAGAGACAAATGCGTCTATACTGCTAGAGATCACCCACAGATCTATTTAAAAAAGTTTTGAGAACTGAACCGATGGAACATTGCTATAAACGCCGATAAGTGTGTATCTGTCATGTTTACTCTTAGAAAAGGCACCTCTCCTGATGTCTTCATACATGGAGAGCTCTTAGACCACAAGGATGCCCAAAACATCTTGGTGTCACGCCATTTTTAATGGGTTCAGGGTATAACAAGTAAGAGTGCTCTAGTCGGGAGTGCCCGACTAGGAGATACCCTGAACCCAGTTCTGACTTCCATTAATACTTGCCTAATAGTGTGCATACATACAAGCACACACATACTGCAAGCAGTGCATGCGGTTTAAGCAGATAGCTTGCTTTTCGCTGAGCCCCATACAATGGAAAATTAAGTCTCAAATAACTTCTGTGTTTATTGTCTGATATTACTGAAATTTTTGGGACATACAATTGTCAATAATATGTGTGCCCAAAACAAATTGCAGGGTCGTACCTTCAAAAATGCGTTTTTCAACTTTTGGGGGGATTGGGGGGTCGTATCCAAAAAGTGAAATATTTGTTACATGTGTATGCTATTCGAGATTATGCATGCCAAATTTGGGGTATCTAGCTCTTATATCTTTGAAGCTATGTCCCAAAAACGCTAGTCTAAAATCGAAATGTATCGATTACTTTTGAATGCGACGAGTAATCGAACAAATGAAATAAACTTGATCTGTCCCGGGACTAGGAGAACTTATGTTCCAAATATGAAGTCTCTAGCTCTTATAGTCTCTGATATCTGCGTGTTCATACAGACAGACGGACAGACGGTCAGACGGACAGACGGACGGACAGACAGACGGACATGGCTAGATCGACTCGGCTGTTGATACTGATCAAGAATATATATACTTTATATGGTCGGAGATGCTTCCTTATGTCTGTTACATACTTTTGCACAACTCCATAATACCCCTTTTACCCATTTTTAATGGGTACAGGGTATAATAAATCGACAGTTTTGTAATTACCAATGGATGCGATTAATAGGTTAGCATCTGATATTTAAGTATTACTCTCTTTGATTTAATGACGCACCGCAATGTGCAAAATTGTAGTAAATTTGGTCAGGCAAAACAGCTAATTAGTTTATAATCATTTAATGCACTGCAAAATGTCAGCTGCAATTCCGCGGTGGCTGTAAAAGGGGAGAGGGTGGAGGGGGGAGGGTGGTTGGGGTCTGCTGTAACAGCTGTGTGTGCATAAATTAAATTAAAATTAAACGTTTCAGTGCTTAAATAATGAGCTTTAAATAGCGACAGGCGATAAACTGAGTGCCAGATAATGATGATGATAATGACGACGACAATGGTTACAATGCTGATATTTATAATGATAATGATTATGTTAATGATAATGATGCATGCTGTTTATAATGCATAACGAATGCAAAGAGTTGACCAGCCATCGCTCGATTTTCTTTTGGCTTTCGGCACACAAAGGCGGCTGGTGGTTTGTAGGCGTGGCATGTATATAGGCTTGCCGAAATAACATAATTGATTATTTATGGGCTAAAAAACATACAACTGTAAACACACGTCGTATAGCCCCCAAGAAGTTTGCTATAATCGCGTGCGCAAAGAGCATAAATTTAAGAGCAATTGTAGTGTATGCTAAGTCCTCAGGAACTTAATGTGTGATGTGTAGCTCAAGGGCGGATCCTGTCGTAAAACCTGCTAACAATAGAGAAACACAAAAAGAAGCAGGACAAGCTTAGAAAACATAGAAAACTTAGGACAGCTAGATAGCTTAATACTTGGTATGTATTCATTTCAGTGAAAATAAATAATCCAATTGAATTAAATTGATAGAGCAGAATTGTGAATTGTAAGATAACTGAGACTATTAGTCCGCAACACACTTCTGCACATACTTTATTGCATCGACTGACTTAACCAACTCTTCAATTTGCGCATCACTCTTCGTCATCGTACGATATAGTCAAAAGCAAAAGCAACAAGTGGGAAAGGATTATCTTCGGCGTGCCGAAGATTCTATACTCTTTTCGAACCTTTAGGCAATTTTCACTCTGCCAATTGCACCACTGAAATTTCAAAAGTAGTAAAAAATCTTATCGCGTGGTATTTATTTTTTTGCTCAAAGAATTGGTATCAAATGAATTTAAACTTTACATTTAAAATATTGAGCTCAAGCTATTTGATATATATTTGAAACAAAAATTTAGAAAAAAAAAAATCAATAAGTCGCGGCTGGGATTTGAACCGAGTTCTCCCTGTTTGTCTGTGCAGCACTCTAATACCTACGCCACCAAGACGTTTTGAAATACGCTGACAAATTCGATTATACTGATCTTTTCTTTCGCGTTGTATAGTTATACTCTGATACCGAAGGTAGTCATAGTATATTGGTTTTGTCGGATGTCCGTCAGGCCGTCCGTCTGTCCGTCTGTCTGTCTGGATGAACGCACGTATTTCCGAAACGATATTAGATAGACTCTTGAAATCTTTTGTGTTATGAGTATAGCTATCTGCTTGAGATCAATTTTGTTTCAAATTTATGCCACGCCCACTGGGAGGCTGGCAAATCGATAACATGTCGATCCACCTCAAATTACAAATCGATTAAATATCTCCTACAATTTTGAAGCTAGAGTAATCAAATTTGGTAGGTATATTGCTTGTGACCTCTTAAAAAAATTGGATGCTAGGTTTATCGGCCACGCCCATTATTACTTCCACCAGCCCCCCCCCCCCTCCAAAATTAATTTGAAATGCTTATATCTCCCGCAGTTTTAGAGCTAAGGTCACCATATTTGGAATATATATTACTGGTTATGTCCTCTACAGATCACAGATACAGATACAAAAATTTTGACCACGCCCACTCCCGCCCCCGTAAACGCGAAAATCGATATACATGAATGCACAATTCGATAACACGTGTATATTTCCCGCAATTTTGAAGCTAGAGTCCACAAATTTGAAATTTAGACTAGGGCTGACCACCCCAAAAGATTTCGCGCACTAGAACGCCCACTAGAACGCCCACTAGAACGCCCCCCAGCCACCCCACCCCACGAAACACGGAAGCCTATATCTCGCACAGTTTAAGAGCTAGGGCCACCAAACTTTGAGGGTAGACTTCTGGCCAAGTCCTCTTAAGATCTAAAGATCTAAAGATTTTCTTCGAAAAGAGTATAATAAGTCTGTTTGGAGAAAAATTCGTTTTAGATTTGTTCAATACTCATCCCAATAGGACTGCCCAAACATGTCTGGATCTACTGATAGCCTTTGAATCGCGTTCTCTAAAATAATCCTGGCAATCAACAAAACCGGAAACGAGGTTCAACAATTAAGAATTGGATAAAGATTTAATTCTAATCTTCTAGTGCACATTGCAGCTAGGGAGAAATTTGTAACATAAAATTAAAAGATGATTTATCTTTCATCTACAATATTTTATATGTTGGCTTGATTTATACATGAATGTAACGGATATATGCATGTAGTACGAGCAGAAATACATATCTATATTTGTATATATATTTTATTTATATGTATGCATAAGTACATACGCATCGCGTATACAGATAAATGTGAGTACATATACAAATATCCTTTGTGGCCTGCAGCAAAATCGACAATAATTTTCAAACCATTCAAACCAGCATTAGGATAATGATGTTATTGTGATGTCTGTTGTTGTTGTTGTTGTTGTTTGACGATATAAAAATACCACATAAAAATATTTCTCCCATATGTACTTACAGAAATGTTGCCCAAAATGAAAGTAAATGCGTATAAAAATGGCATTAGAAATACACAAAAGGAGACCAGTCACATTGAAAGCCAGCTGATGGGTAGGCGGTGGGCGTGGCTGGTGCAGGGGCGAATGTAACAGAAACAGGAAATAAAAATCCACTTTAAGCGTTTTGAACACAAATGCAAATACATACAGATACAGACATCGAGTAAACGAGACAGAGATAGCTGAAGAGAAGAGCAGAGATATAGACAGAAAGTGTGTGTATGTTGAGTCTGACAAGTGAGTGAGTGATGAGCGAAACGGAGACGGAGACAGAGACAGAAAGCCGGAGACAAATGCGGTCACATTGAGGTACATTAACATATACTCGTATTCCCATTTATTGAGAAAGGCAAAGGCGCCTGAAAGGGTTTTCTGTATTATTATTTTTTTCTCTAATATTTTCTTTATTTATTTTTTTGTAGCTTGATGCGACAACAAATAAAGATAAGTGTGTATGTGTGTGCGTGTGTATGTATGGGTGTGTGTTTGTGTGTTTGTGACGCTGCCAAAAGCTGTCATATAAACTGCAAGCAGCTTGGGCACAAAAGCAGCACAAAGCAGACGCCAGAGGCGTTCAAGCGAGAGGGTGTTGGGTGCTGAGGGGTGAAGGGTAGATGGAGGGTAGACAGAGCATATAGCATGCCACAAATGAAGTGGCAGAACTTGCAGGCAAGCAACGAGCACAGCATTTGCCAAGTACCGCAGACACATAGCTATGAAAAAATCATAGCATCGTCTTAGGCGACAAAAGTCGCACAGGTAGCGGCGAAATGCGAAAGGAGATAAAGAGACAGTGGGACAGTGAGCGACAGATAGAATAAGTGAGAACGCTTAGGGCAATAGAAGAAGTCAAATTGAAGAAATTGCAAGAGCGGAAGTGCAATAAAGTGTAAGAAACACAAGCAACGATATTCGACGGCGACGACGAGTACAAAGACAATGCACACAGACAAAGAAAATAAACTTGAACACACACCCATACACATACACCAATGTGAAGCATCAACGTGCTCAAAGAAGTTGGAAATGCAGGAAATGTAACAAGTTTAGTTGTTGGATGCAGCCCAACGAAACAGAAAATTAAACCCTCACAGCTTGTGAGAAAAACTTGGTTCAAATGAAAGCAGTTAAGAGTATCGAATGGAATCAAACGATACATATATAGTATGTATTTATATAAATGCAATATCAGAGCGTACCGAACTTATGGCGAAGAAACTGAGAAAGTTCAAAGCACATTTAGAAATCGAACTGTTTTTGCAATCATATCCCTCGAATTTCTTTAAATCCGGTTTTACATTTAGCCAAAAACTAATAATTCAAAAAGTGACTTTAAAATAAACAAGTAGCAATAGATTTGAAAACACGGGATTTATAGCGATAAGATATAGTGGTCCGATCCGGCAGGCTTAGACCAATGTGATGTACATTTGAATAATAATTGTCTGTGCAAAATTGCATCGCGATAGCTCAAAAACTGAGGGACTAGTTTGCATTCATACAGACAGACAGACAGACGGACATGGCTAGATCAATTTGTTTTGTTTTTCTAAGCATACTGGCAGTAACTTTTGGGGGTCTCAGACGCTTCCTTCTATGCTTTACAAACTTGAGCACAAACTTAATATACTATTTTCTTCGAAAAGAGTTTCAAAAAGTTTGAAAACTGTAGGTATCAGGAGGGATCCAGATAGTTCGAAAAGCAATTTCGAAGGCTTAACAGAGAGTATTTTCACATATGTTGAAAGCCAATTAATATATAAATATCAGTTATGGTGGATTTTTTAAAAAAGAGTATTTGATAAACTGTCATGCAATATATGAAATTTGCATAGGGTTGGTCTGTTTTGTTATTGTTGCACTCGTCGCGAGGCAAAGTCTCATTAACAAAATGCACAAAAACAAAACAACCAAATGCGACATGAGAAAAGTGAAAGGCTTTAAAAGGAAAAGCAGCAACAACAATAAGAAGAAGAAAGAACTTGGCGCGCGAAAGGGTCCTTGAGCCTCTTCAAGTCTGCCTTCTGCTGCTGCTTCTACCGTTGATGCAGTAGTTGTTTCTCTAGCTGGTGTTGTTGTTGGTAAACGAAGCACAGGCAAAAGTGTCGACCAGGGCAGATGCAGAAGAGGGTGAAATAGGAGGGCATATGTATATGTATATATACTAATCAAGTGGGCGCCCACAAATCAACTGCACTTTCAGGTTTCACCAAAACGCAAATCTCGAAAGTTGAGCTATGAAAATACCAGCCCCAATGATATTATGGCAATGGGCGGAAAGAACATAGAAGAGAAAGAGACACACACAAAACCATACACACACATACATATATAAATATACATTTATACACAAAAATAAATAAATAAATGCCAAAACAATTTGCATAAAAAATACTTGTGCTAAAAAGTTTTATATTTCACTTTTTCGACTGCCGCTCTTGTTGTTGCTATTGTTCTTGTTGTTGTGAAAAACAAAAATTTCCATATAAAAAGCGGCGGGTAGGCGTTGCACTGTGTGCGTGGGCGTGGCACAGCTTTGCGGTTGCCAGCGAGTTTATCAGCTGAAGCGGCGGCTAATCAACATCAAGCCAAACGCCATTAGGCGACCGCACAATTTACAACTGTTTGTCAGCCCTTTGCTAAAGGGCTCCACCTCCCCCCACTCATTTCATCAAGCCTGACACAAAGTTTTCTGCATGTGTGTGTGTAAGTTGAAATTGAATTTAAACATATTTCTGTTTGCGTTTCATATGCGCAACTCATTAAGCCAAAACCAGCCAACAACTCAACTTCATCCCCCACAACGGGACCTCAAGCTCCTATTGTACTTAAAAACAAGTAAGAGTGCTCTAGTCGGGAGTGCCCGAATAGGAGATACCCTGAACCCAGTCTTCACATTCATTCATTTTAACCTACAGTGTACATACATGCAAGCAAACACATGCTGCAAGCAGTTAAAGCAGTTATTTTGCTTCTTCACTGAGCCCCACACTATGGAAAATTAAAGATTAAACAACTTCTGTGTTTATTGTCCGATGTTATTGAAAATTGTTGGGCATCAAATTGGCAACAAAATGGGTGACCAAACCAAGTTGAAAGGTCATACCTTCAAAAATTTTGGGGGGATTGGTGGGTGGGATGCAAAAAGTGAAAAATTTTTAATATTTGTATGATATTCGAGATTATACATGCCCATTTTGGGGCCTCTAGCTCTTAAAACTTTTGAAGTTATGTCCCAAAAACGACCTTGCAATTTGGTTTGGTAACACATATTATCGACAATTACTTGCCCCAAAAATTTCAATAAGATCGGACAATAAACACAGAAGTTATTTAAGATTTAACTTTCCATTGTGTGGGGCTCAGCGAAAGAGCAAGCTAACTGCTTAAACCGCTTGCACTGCTTGTACTGCTTGTACTGCAGCATGTGTGTGTTTAGAGTAGTACGAATGATTGTAAGGACTGGGTTCAGGGTATCTCGTAGTCGGGCACTCCCGACTAGAGCACTCTTACTTGTTTAAGGTACGACCGTGCAATTTCGTTTGGACACACACTTTATAGTTAATGCTATGTCCTAAAAATTTCAGAGAGATCGAACAATAAACAGAGAAGTTATTTAAGATCTAACTTTCCAATGTGTGGGGGTCAGTGAAAGAGAAAGCTAACTGCTTAAACCGCTTGCACTGCTTGTACTGCAGCATGTGTGTGTTAAGATTAGGATGAATGATTGTAAGGACTGGGTGCAGGGTATCTCCTAGGCGGGCACTCCCGACTAGAGCTCTCCTACTTGTTTCTCCTGTAACTATATACTAAAAAGTACCTTGTGGGCCGGAAAAACCAGGTCACAATCTTTGAATGAGGTCACCAGCAATTTGATGAACTTAGCTTCAAAATGTTGAGAAATATGCACGTTTTACCGATTTGTGATTTGAGGTGTATCGACATGTTATCGATTTTCCGCCTGTCAGTAATTGTGGCACAAAAATCGTAACACTTTATCTGAAGCAGATAACAGCAAGTATAATAGTCTAAGTTTAAGTCTCTATCTCCATTAGCGTCGAAATACTTGCATTCATACAGACAGACAGACGGACAGGCGGACGGAGATTGCACAAACAGCATATACTATGATTACCTTCGGTATCAGAGTATACTAAAGTTCAGTTATAAATGAAGCATTCATTATAGAGCATATGGCTTCAACATTAGCGATATGGCTGGTTGATGACTGTAGGCAAGTGTGTTCATAAAAAGTTAATAAAATTGCCCACGAAAAGTTAATGAAATTAAAAATAGCGATTCGCGCGTGAGCGATTCACGCGCCCAACTCTAAGCAGTTCGATCCAATCAATTCTTGATGTTTTTATTAATATTTATGCGTTGCCCCTGCCAAAAAGGAGGTAAAGACAATCCCTCATTCTTACTCGGCCAACCTAGCTTAGTATGCATCTATGTGTGACTGTATTTGCTCCTGCCACGTCATATCGCAGTTCGTCTGCCCGCCTGAATGTATGCAATGAAAATTTTGTAAGTGCTTTAATTTTATTTCATGGCCTTTGCATCCGTCTCTTTGCATCTCTCTACCTCATCGCCCGAGTCCTTAAGCAGCCCCCGTCGCCATCATAATTTGATTGTGTTTGTGCAATAACAAAAGAATGATGTGGTCTTGTGGATGCTATTATTTTTTATTTTTTTGTCGAATGACCCTCTGTTTTTCGACCTGACATTTCAACAATTTGCATTAAAAATGCTCTTTGGCTTAAACCTACATACTTTGGTACACATATATATCAATATTAATGCTTGTATGTAAGCATATATATGGATTTACATGTATTTTTCGGTGGTGCCAGGCTCACCGCAAGGCCGTCAACACCGCCAGTTGGCTAACCCGCTTTGTAGCCATTAATAGGCACGCGCACCCAACGCCCATCGGCCGCTAGGCCATAAATATGAAGCCCGTTGGGCAGTCAACTCACGTAGCCGGTCATTAGATCAACTTTAATGCCATGCAGCTCACGTTTTTATTTACTTATATCTCTTTCCCTCGCTCTCCCTCTCTCTCTCTCTCTCTCTCTCTCCTTCTCTCTCTCTCTCTCTCCTTCTCTCTCTATCTCTGTTTCCTTCAGCTGAGACAATGGCCAGTGGTCACTGTGCAGGTCACTAGTACCTTGGTAATCAATAAGTTCACACATCGTTTAAGCAGCAAACAGCCACAACACAAAAGGTCAGCTTCAATCGAGTTCCTACATCAAATGCCTGGCAAACGAATTTGGTCTCATCCAGAAAAAGTTTCTACGACATCCACAACATTTATAGACACTTTACTGAATTTCATTAGATCTATCAGATTTTGCATATATCTGCATGTACTTCATATTCAATGATATTTAATACCCAAGTCCTTAGTTCATCTATCTGTCTATAAATATCTTCACTTGCATGTATTTCTTTTGTTGGTAATTAAAACATCCGGGTATGGGTGCTTTCAGAAATTATAATATCCATGTCGGACCGGAATTGGAACCAAGAGTTCTGTTGTCCGAATATAATTGGAATGCTGGTGTAATAATAGAAAAATCATGTGAATATAGGCGACAAACGTCATTATATACAGTAAACTGTCAACTAGCATAATTTGTTAATTTGCCTCACTGCAATTAAGAGATTATAATTTTCGTAGTTAGCACCTGCCCAAGAGGGATTAAGTTATTTCTGGAATATTGTTTGGACTATGAACACACACACAGACAAAAAAAAATAAAGATAAAGATATGTGTATATAAGACGGTTTAGAAGTATTGACCTTAACTTATCATATGTGAGAGTATAGAAAACTGTCTATAGCCAATATCGATTAATACTTTCACAAATTCTATAAGGAATTAAGTACATTATTTTATTTGAGAAGCTTTGGCTATGCCTTCAAAGTAATAAGCGAATTATATAATTAATTTACATAAATTTTATTTAATAGAAACATTTTTGATTTTGTCTGTTATAACAAGTGAGAACGCTGCAGTCGGGCGGAGCCGACTGCGTAATACTCTGATACCATTTTAAGAACAGCTGAAAGCAAGTGAACAGAAAATTTTTGCTGGTGTTTGGGTGACCCGAAATCGGCATTCCAAGTTTTTGGGAACGGGAGGGGCATGGTCGATCTTAAGAGGGGGTGACCAGAAGTCTATCTACCAATTTTGGTGACTCTAGCTCTAAAACTGTGGAAGATATAAGCTTTCGCGATTTTTAAGGGCGGGAGGGGGCGTGGCCCTAAAAAATTTGGCCGATCTTTAGAGGGAGTGACAAGAAGTCTATCTTACAAATTTCTTGACTCTAGCTCTAAAACTGTGGAAGATCTTTAGAGGACTTGGCCAGAAGTCTACCCTCAAAGTTTGGTGGCCCTAGCTCTTAAACTGTGCGAGATATAGGCTTCCGTGTTTCGTGGGGGCGGGGTAGCTGGGGGGCGTTCTAGTGGGCGTGGCCGGAAAATCCAGGACGCAATCTTTTGGGCTGGTCAGCCTTAGTCTAAATTCCAAATTTTGGGACTCTAGCTTCAAAATTGCGGGATATATACACGTGTTATCGAATTGTGCATTCATGTATATCGATTTTCGCGATTACGGGGGCGGGAGTGGGCGTGGTCGAAATTTTGTTTCTGTAATCTGTAGAGGACGTCACCAGTAATATATATTCCAAATATGGTGACTTTAGCTCTAAAACTGCGGGAGATATAAGCATTTCAAATTAATTTTGGAGGGGGGCTGGTGGGCGTAATAATGGGCGTGGCCGATTAACCTAGGATCCAATTTTTTCGGGAGGTCACCAGCAATATACCTACCAAATTTGATTACTCTAGCTTCAAAATTGTGGGAGTTATTCACGTTTAATCGATTTGTGATTTGAGGTGTATCGACATGTTATCGATTTGCCAGCCTCCCAGTGGGCGTGGCATAAATTTGGAATAAACTTGATCTGAAGCAGATAGCTATAATCATAACGCAAAAGATTTCAAGAGTCTATCTAATATCGTTTCGGAAATACGCGCGTTCATCCAGACAGACAGACGGACAGACGGACAGACGGACGGCCTGACGGACATTCGACAAAACCAATATACTATGAGTACCTTCGGTATCAGAGTATAAAAATGTTTATTTGTCGAGTCGACTCATCTCAAGTAATACAAGTTACAAGCGCAATGAATTTATCAATATTAAA
The DNA here is from genome assembly GCA_035042425.1 of Drosophila flavopinicola. NCBI lineage: Eukaryota > Metazoa > Arthropoda > Insecta > Diptera > Drosophilidae > Drosophila > Drosophila flavopinicola. The sequence continues at coordinate 163,129 of JAWNLL010000407.1, forward strand.
AGCTTTGATCAAGTTTTGGTCAACCAGTTAATATTTACTAGGAATTTTATTGCTTATCCAAATCAATATGAAGTGTGCCATGAAAACATTCAAAATTTTTTCCTAGTAGGCGACACTTTTCCATTTCATTTCGAAATTTTTTCAACTTGTCCACATAAACTAAAATGTTCAGTATATTTCGAGAGCTGCCACTGGAAAGAACTTTTTGTACAAATATTCGCTTCTCCAAAATTATGAATATAAACTTTCATTGTTTTTCAAATTTTAATGAATTTAAAGTGGTAAGTAAGAAAGTTTTTGTAGTCAGTTGTGAAATTAGCAGCTTAACAGTCTTTAACTTTTAGTTGGCTAATCTGGGTTATTTCTGCATTCCTTGATGGTCCTGCATCTGATCGTTTTCTTTAGACGGTCCAGCATATCTGTTCCCTGTTCGGCGATAGCTGAATTAGACGTCCTTCAGCGAAGGACTTCTTCCTTAGCTCTCGCTACGCAGGGTACAAGATATGCTGTACGGTCTCAGGAGCACGTAATGGGTTTAGGCCCTGGCTGCTTTCGGCTAAGGAAACGAAGAGTTCTACAGAATTTTCATCCGAAATCTGTTCATGTCCTACTTTGCACGCCTTGATCATAAGAAATACGGTGACAACTGCCAGCGGTTTCCGAAGATGTTTAAGATGTTTCACAAGATGTTTCACAAGATGTTTCACAAGATGTTTCACAAGATGTTTCAGAAGATGTTTCAGAAGATGTTTCAGAAGATGTTTCAGAAGGTGTTTCAGAAGGTGTTTCAGAAGGTGTTTCAGAAGATGTTTCCTCAAGAAAGAAGGAAGGCTCAAAGAAACTTAGATTTATTCAGAACGAGTTGTAACAAAATACTATTACCAACGTCATCATCAATTCTGTATTGCATAAAATTGTGAGACCAAAAATTGGTTTTCTTAAAATATACAGTTTTTACTCAAATGTTCTGCTTAGTTAAGTGGGCGCTCAGAGATAAGAGCATTCGGAAATTATTACTTCCATGTTTGGGGATTTCCTATTTCCGAATATTTTTTAGAGACGGAAAATATTAGGAATGTTGCTTTTCAAAAGACACTAAATATTATGAGAACTATAATATGTAGTTAATTTAATACAGAACAAGTAAGAGTGCTCTAGTCGGGAGTGCCCGACTAGGAGATACCCTGAACCCAGTTCTGACATCCATTCATACTTGCCTAATTGTGTGCATACATACAAACATACATATACTGCAAGCAGTGCAAGCGGTTTAAACAGTTAGCTTGTTTTTCCACTGAGCCCCAAACAATGGAAAGTAAAATCTTAAATAGCTTCTGTGTTAATTGTCCGATCTTTCTAAAATTTATAGGACATAACATTGACTATAAAAAGTGTGACCAAGCCAAATTGCAATGTCATACCTTCAAAAATAAGTTTTTTGAACTTTTGGGGGGATTGAGGGGTGGAATCCAAAAAGTGAAATATTTGTTACATATGTATGCTATTCGAGATTATACATGCCAAATTTGGGGCTTCTAGCTCTTATACCTTTTAAGTTAAGGCCCAAAAACGACAGTCTGAAATCGAAATTTATCGATAACAGTTATCGAGTTATCGATAAAATGAAATAAACTTGATCTGTCCCGGGATTACGAGAACTTAAATTCCAAATATGAAGTCTCTAACTCTTGTAGTCTCTGATATCCGCGTGTTCATACAGACAGACGGACATGGCTAAATCGACTCGACTGTTGATACTGATCAAGAATATATATATTTTATATGGTCGGAGATGCTTCCTTATGCCTGTTACACACTTTTGCAGAAAACCCTTTTTACCCATTTTTAATGGGTTCAGGGTATAAAAATATACAATTAAAGAAATTAGAACTATTTACAAACTGAAAATTTGTCCAAAGCGAAATAGATTTTATGGCGCGAGTCCATGGATTTTATTCTAGATATTATCTTAGACTTATGCTTCTATTTTAACTCAATTCTGTTGCGAAATTGTCGTAAGCTGAGAAAAATGAACTTTTGCAAACATTTGTGAACATTAAATGTACATAATATTAATCAAAGCACTTCTGTCATTCTTTTTGATCATAATTCAATCTGGACTCGAAATGCTTTCTGATGCACCCATTTACAAAGAGAAAATCGATGACATTCATTTGGCCACTGGAAAGCATTAGCAGAGTAGAGGCGTACGCAGGGTTCGCTTGGCAACAAGAAGATAATGGATATTTCTGCATCCAAAAATCTGGGGGCTTAAATACAAGCCCTCCTCCCCCTTGCGTAACCCACTTTTGATATGCAATGCTGGTCATATTGACTTTTGTTTTCCAACGCACTCGGACATATTTTTTGCTTTGCATATTCACATCATTCTACCGAATGAAACGAATTCGACATGTTGTGAAAAGTGAATGTGTGAGTGTGTTTGTCAACCTCAATTTTGAGTACTTCTGATTCGTTGTCGCTTTTTAGATATTCCATCAACGCATGCCGCTGGCACTACAAGTTCTTTGGCAAGTCGACGATTTTTTCTAAGAATTGTGGAGTGGGTAGCTGCTGTGAGCTGTGAGAGGGGAATGGGGGACGGGGAATGGGTGGATGGGTGCTCAACTTTAATTGAAATCTTTAGAGCACAAACAGCAAAGCGAGTTTATGCAATTTCAAATACTTCCTGACCCTGCTGCTTCTGTTGTTGCTTTTGCTTCTGTTGCTACTGCCTCAAATGATTTCTCTGCAAAAGTTTTTTGCCAAATAACTTTCGCTCAAAGACAAAGCTGTCGCTGCAGAAACGGGGAAACGGTAATGGAAATTGGTTTTGCTCTCGTGGCAACTCTTGTCGGAGAGGGGACCGGGGCGGATGGGGACTGGTGGTGGGAAATGGAGGGGAGGGGACTGCTGACTGCCTGCAAAATGGTCAACTGTCAGTTGCTTAACTCCAGCTGACAGATTGATGACAAAATGTGTGTGTTGTCTATAGGTACGTATATGTGGCAACAAGGTTACATCTGGAAATAGCTTTATTTTTTCAACAGTTATATATTCAGCTGTCACGAAAGGCATGATCGATCTGATTCGATCCGATCCGACAGTTGGATCTTGTTATTGTCGTTGCAATAACTGTAATGTTTTCAACTACAAATGACCCAGTGCAGATCGTGTGCCACTATCTATAGATATGTATATATTCATCTGTTAATAATAGTGCATTATTTTTGTTCTCACTTCACAGTACATTTATTTATCCGATCCACATCTTGTTAAAGGTTGCAATTTATTAATAACAAGCTATGTTGGGATTCGTAAACTGATTATTCAGTAACCTCTAATTAATACTTTGTACAGAAAATTTGTATGCATGTTTATACTCTTTTCGATGAAAATAGTATATTAAAATTGTGCTGAAGTTTGTAACGCATAGAAGGAAGCGCCGGAGACCCCAAAAAGTTACTGCCAGTATGCTTAGAAGGACACAACAAATTGATCTAGCCATGTCCGTCTGTCTGTCTTATGTGTGCGAACTAGTCCCTCAGCTTTTGAGCTATCGTGATCAAACATTGCAGAGACTTATTATTTAAAGGGACATTACATTGGTCGGAACCGGCCAGATCGGACCACTATATCTTATTGCTGCCATACAACTGGATGTCGGTTTTGGCCATAAATCCCATATTTTCAAAACTATCGCGATGAAACTTTGCACAGATACTTATTATTCAAAAATACATCACATTAAATGGAGATGGCCGGATCGGACCACTATATCTTATAGCTGCCATTCAACTGGCAGTCTGTTTTGACAAAAAATCCTATGTTTTGAAAGCTATCGCGATTAAACTTTGCACAGATACCTATTATTCAAACATACATAACATTGATCGGAGCCGGCCGGATTGGACCACTATATCTTATAGCTGCCATACAACTGGAAATAAATTTAAAATTTCAATAGAAAATTTTTAATTAAGATATAAATTTTGACAGCTAATGAAGTGCTGCAGCTGGCAGACTGAAAATTGTCTAAAGGTTCGAAAAGAGTATAAAATCTTCGGTACGCCGAAGATAATCCTTTCCCACTTGTTTTTTTTTTCAATTAATCTGGCATAAGTAAATATATTTTTATTCATGCTCTTAAATTTCATATATAATCATATTCAGTAATTTTCATAATTATAGTCATATTCCAAGTTATATTGATGTTCATTATTTAATTAAATGTTTGAAAAGTCATCAGTCATGCTTGATAAACGTATAACTATAATTTAATACATAATCCCGCAATATATTTATACTCTTTTCGAAGAAAATAGTATATTAAGTTTGTCCTGAAGTTTGTAACGCATAGAAGGAAGCGTCGGAGACCCCCAAAAGTTACTGCCAGTATGCTTAGAATGACAATACAAATTGATCTAGCCATGTCCGTCTGTCTGTCTGTCTGTCTGTCTGTCTGTCTGTCTGTCTGTCTGTCTGTCTGTATGTATGCAAACTAGTCCCTCAGTTTTTGAGCTATCGCGATTAAACTTTGCATAGACACTTATTATTCCAGGGGACAGCACATTGGTCGGAGCTGGCCGGATCGGAATACTATATCTTATAGCTGCCATACAACTCGAAGTCGGTTTTGGCCATATATCCCATGTTTTTGAATCTATCGCGATGAAACTTTGCACCGATACTTATTATTCAAAGAGACATCACATTGGTTGGAGCCGGCTGGATCGGATCACTATATCTTATAGCTGCCATACAACTCGAAGTCGGTTTTGGCCATATATCCCATGTTTTTTAATCTATCGCGATGAAACTTTGCACCGATACTTATTATTCAAAGAGACATCACATTGGTTGGAGCCGGCCGGATCGGATCACTATATCTTATAGCTGCTATACAACTGGCAATGAATTAAATATACTTAGAACAAAAAAAAAAATGTTACGCGACAAAACGATTTTGTACAGCTTATGAAATTTCAGTGGTGCAGTTGGCAGAGTGAAAATTGCCTATAGGTTCGAAAAGAGTATAAAATCTTCGGCACTCCGAAGATAATCCTTCCCCACTTGTTTAAATTAAGATTGACATAGACTCATTATGCACAGACCGGTGTAGGGAAACGCACAATGTTGAAGAAATATATATGATTTCATATATAACACTGGCAGCAACTTACTTACTATGCTGGTAAACGAAATACCTTTATAGATTTGAAATGAAATCAGACGCTTGAAAATTGTGAAGTACACATGTGACAGTCACAAGACAATGGCGCGTATTAAATTTTATGTGACTGAAGTTGAAACTGGAGCTGGATGTGGAGGTGCTGTGTCTGCAACAACAAGAGCGGTAAGGACTATGACAGGAACAGGGACAGAGACACAACGATGACGATGGCGATGGCACTGACGATAACGATGACAGCGGCATGTAACGGAAAACGGAAATTAAAATCCACATGCCGGCCTGTCGACAAAGTGCCAAGGCACAGGACTACAGAAGACATCAATCCACTATGCTGCATCCCTACATCCCCCCACATCCTGTCACTGCGCCCCTGGGCCTACAAGTGTGGCATCAAAAAGAGCGCAATAAAGAATAATAATAAAGCTGTTTTAATAAATTAACTCTTTCAAGTTTGTGAGCGAACCAAAGATGAAAGCGAGCCAAATGTGAAATGCAATAGACCGAAAAAGTTGGAGCACACATTTACTTATATATATATATATTTGTATGGATAACTTGAGATACAATTAAAATGAGAAAATAATCAAAGAGCAGCCAACAGAAAGTGACAAAGTGAGACATAGAAATGTATGCAGCAATTCATAAAACATATTTAGGGAGCTTCCCATTGGGCATTGTACTATGGGCAAATTAGACAAATAAATACATTAAAATAAGACTGTCTGCCAACAATGTAAGCAAAAGTAATAGCCGCTTTGTTATCAATTGCCAATGATTAAAGCTTATAAAGGGAAATTTTTAATGTGACATTTGCTCTTGATAATATATTATATTATATATTCAATTATATTATATATTAGATCCATTATATGTGTATGCATATTTGCCAACAATATGTACAAAATAAATTCGATTTTTAATATCAAACAATTTATATCGTTTGGTTTCCTGCAGCAGTGGATTACTCCAACAATAATATCCATGCTGAATTTATAACAATCCCTTCGGTTGGATTTACTGTAGCTACAGTAGTTTAATTAAATGAACAAATACTTGTTGAAATAATAGCGCCATAGACCAAATTTAGCTGGTAAAATTACTGATTTTACCGACGAGGTGTGTTTGTGTGTTTGACGCGAAAATAGATAATATTGCCCATAGGGCATAACGCTTACTGGCCTTCATTAAGAAGGCAGCGGCCCATTCATAAAAACTTAACACACAAGGCGAGAGTATCCTGCAGCTAGTTGACATGACAAACCATCAATGTGGTGTCCTCTCTATATTGCTCTCACTCCAGCATATTCTTAGCTATTTCTTTCAATTATCCAAAGCATGGGATATATGGTCAAAACCGACTTCGAGTTGTATGGCAGATATAAGAAATAGTGGTCCGATCCGGGTGGTTCAGACTAATGTGCTGTACATTTGAATAATAAGTGTCTTGGCAAAGTTTCATCGCGATAGCTCAAAAACTGAGGGACTAGATCCCATACATACAGACAGACGGACATGGCCCAATCAATTTGTTTTGTCATCCTAAGCATACTGGCAGTAACTTTTGAGGGTCTCCAACGCTTCATTCTTTTCATTACACACTTCAGCAAAAAACAAGTAAGAGTGCTCTAGTCGGGACTGCCCGACTAGGAGATACCCTGAACCCAGTTCTGACATCCATTCATACTTGCCTAATAGTGTGCATACATACAAACACACACATACTGCAAGCAGTGCCTGCGGTTTAAGCAGTTATCTTGCTTTTTCACTGAGCCCCACACAATGGAAAGTAAAATCTTAAATAACTTCTGTGTTTATTGTCCGATCTTTTTAAAATTTGTAGGACATAACATTGGCTATAAAATGTGTGACCAAACCAAATTGCAAGGTCATACCTTCAAAAATGAGTTTTTGAATTTTGGGGGGATTGGGGGTGGTATCCAAAAAGTGAAAAATTTGTTACATGTGTATGCTATTCGAGATTATACATGCCAAATTAGGGGCCTCTAGCTCTTATAACTTGTAAGTTATAGCCCAAAAACGCTAGTCTGAAATCGAAATTTATCGATAACTTTTGAATGGGTCGAGTTATCGATAAAATGAAATAAACTTGATCTGTCCCGGCACTACGAGAACTTATATTCCAAATATGAAGTCTCTAGCTCTTGTAGTCTCTGATATCCGCGTGTTCATACAGACAGACGGACGGACGGACGGACGGACGGACGGACGGACGGACAGACAGACAGACGGACATGGCTAAATCGACTTGGCTGTTGATACTGATCAAGAATATATATACTTTATATGATCGGAGATGCTTCCTTATGCCTGTTACATACTTTTGCACAAAACCATAATACCTTTTACCCATTTTTAATGGGTTCAGGGTATAATTAATAATGGGTAATGATTTGTTAGTTGCACAGTTCGACACTAAATGCAGTTATACATCGTATACAACAAATCAAACTATATAATCAAATAAATACAGTCTTTCAATTTTAGTCCAGTTTCGAGTCAACGTTGTGGAAACTCCACAAAAAAGAAAGGTTAAATTCTCCCCACTTTTGAACAGCATTGAGCTATAAAAACCCATTTTTAGTAGGTAAAACATGTAATTGCTCAATGCGGCGACGGTGGTTTCCACTGTCGGCCAGCGAATTCGCTCATTTGGAAGCTGTGAAATGGAAACTGGGCTTTTGGGTTGGGTTGGGTTGGGGTTGGGAATGCACATAAAGCATGTAGCAGCTGTTTAGTGGGTGAAACACCGCATGGAGAGCATAAATGAAAATCAATAAATAAAAATTTTATAAGTCCCGCAAACGAACATAGAATCCCGGCCCAGCAGCCAGAGATGTGTGTGTGTGTGTGTGTGTGTGTGTGTGTGTGTGATGAGTATGTGTGTGTGTATGAGTATGTGTGTGTGTGTGTGTAAGTGTGTGTATGTATATGTGTAAGTGTGTGTATGTATATGTGTATGTGTGTGTGTGTATGTGTGTGTCTGTGGTATGGGCCAACTTTTAGTGTAAATGGCAAATAAGCTAGAAGAAGAAGATACACAAGGAGAGAAATACTAGCTTAAAGCGGAAGCTAAAAGTGCAAAGCCGCAAAAACAAAATCAATAAATTTGTGTACCGAGTTTAGTTATACTTGTTCCGGAAAAGGGGTCCCAGGGTATATGGGACTTGCACTCACTCGGTCTCTAAATGGTTGGCATGCTAATGCAATTACCAATAAATCACAGCACAAAGCTGCATAGAAATTGGACGCACATTTAGACGAAACAAAGCATTGTAATCGCCAAAAAGGGATATATGTAACTGTCTGCTACTAACAGAGTGGCTGTCTCAGTCAATCAATCAGTCAGTCAATAAATCCATCAGCCAAGTGGTTAAGCGTTGGCATTTTACTAAGCCGAATACTCAATATCCTTGCAAATGTCATTATCTGCGATCTGATCAATCAAAATCATTGAAATTTCGATTCGAAATTTTTATTGGTTTTGGATAGCTGAATTTGAAGACATTTAACAAACAACAAGTTTTCGACCGATTTTTCTTATGACAAAGTTGAAGCGGCATACAAAAATGTTTAAAATCTCTATAAAAATCAGAATATATACAAATTCCAGAAAATTAGATTTATTATTCTAATTTATTATTATACTCTTTTTGAAGAAAATATTATATTAAGTTTGTGCTGAAGTTTGTAACGCATAGAAGGAAGCGTCAGAGACCCCCAAATGTTACTGCCAGTATGCTTTGAATGCCAAAACAAATTGATCTAGCCATGTACGTCTGTCTGTCTGTGTCTGTATGTATGCAAACTCTTCCCTCAGTTTTTGAGCTATCGTGATCAAACTTTGCACAGAGACTTATTATTTCAAGGGACAGCACATTGGTCGGAACCGGCCAGATTTGCCTACTATATCATATAGCTGCGATACAACTGGATGTCGGTTTTGGCCATAAATTCCATGTTTTCAAAGCTATCGGAATGAAACTTTGCACAGATACATATTATTCAAACATACATCACATTGATCGGAGCCGGCCGGATCGGACCACTATATCATATAGCTGCCAACCAACTGAAAATATATTTAATATTTCAATAGAAAATTTAAGTTCATATGATATCAATTTTTGCAGCTAATGAAAGTGTGAAAATTGTCTAAAGGTTCGAAAAGAGTATAATATCTTCGGCACGCCGAAGATAATCATTTCCCACTTGTTTTGATTGAGGTATCTATAAAGCATTATGTATATTGCACTTACCATTCGACTAGCTGGCAATGATTGCACCAAAAAAGCGATTTGAGCAGAATTAAACAAGTGTTTGGAAAGCATGGCTAAAGATACAAATTGGCAATTGTTGCCACATGCCACATGCTGCATGCAACATGGCAATTTTAAACCTCTAAATCTATTTACTGTAGCATAGTATATCGAAAACATTGCTGAAAAAAAACCTCGATTAGCATCATGGACAACAAGTAAAAGTCCTTTAATTTATGTTTCCCAAGTTACCTTGTAACAAGCTAAAAATTCATGAAACTACATTCTAGTAACTATCCTTTTATATGGGTTGTTAGTTACTGTTAGAAAAGCTATTCTATCTCTTGAATTCTAAAATCTTGTTTATGCCATTTGTAATAGGAGGTACACGTTTTCACTTCTTTTTGACCAACAATTCAACTTTACATCGAAATAATTGCATAAGGTTAGCGACAGAGTATCGCGAGTAGTGAACTCTCTCACCCGCTCTCGTTGTTAAGTAATCGCTGCTCAGCGAGTACGTGACAGGTGCGAATAGGCAAGCGAATATTTTGTCGACAGAAATGAAAATGATAATGGCTATAGCTATAGCTGTCTACATGATACAATATTATTCAAAAGCTCGATAAGTGCGCGTAGACACGTACGAATTTGATGTGAAATTCTGGCTAGGTGCGAAGCAAACACTAGTATAGTCTTCATTCATATTCATAACATTCAAACATGCATACATGCATATATGTGTATTCGCAAACAAGCTAAACAAGAAAAGACCCAGCGAATAAATACTTTTGTGCATTAAAATGAATTCAATTAAATTCTTTTGAATATTTCGTATATGATATATATAAACTATATATAGATATATTCCAACTGACTGGCCCTCACAGATCGCAAATGAGTGGAACTGTTCTAAATTTAATTGTTTCAATTCGATCGCCTTGAACATACTGATTATACTCTTTTCGAGGAAAATAGTATATTAAGTTTGTGCTGAAGTTTGTAACGCACAGAAGGAAGCGTCGGAGACCCCCAAAAGTTACTGCCAGTATGCTTAGAATGACAATACAAATTGATCTAGCCATGTCCGTCTGTCTGTATGTATGCAAACTAGTTATTCAGTTTTTGAGCTATCGTGATAAAACTTTGCACAGAGACTTATTATTCAAAGGGACAGCACATTGGTCGGAACCGGCCAGATCAGACCACTATATCTTATAGCTGCCATACAATTGGAAGTCGGTTTTGGCCATAAAGCTATCGCAATGAAACTTTGCACAGGTACTTATTATTCAAAATGTCAGCACATTGATCTGAGCCGGCCGGATCGGACCACTATATCTTGTAGCTGCCATACAACTGGAAAAAAAACTAGTAAGAGTGCTCTAGTCGGGAGTGCCCGACTAGGATATACCCTGAACCCAGTTCTGACTTCCATTAATACTTGCCTAATAGTGTGCAAACATACAAACACACACATACTGCAAGCAGTGCATGCGGTTTAAGCAGTTAGCTTGCTTTTCGCTGAGCCCCATACAATGGAAAGTTAAATCTCAAAGAACTTCTGTGTTTATTGTTCGATCTTACTGAAATTTTTGGGACATACAATTGTCAATAAAATGTGTGACCTAAACGAATTTCAGGGTCGTACCTTCAAAATTGCGTTTTTTTCAACTTTTGGGGGAATTGGGGGGTAGTATCCGAAAAGTGAAATATGTGTTACATGTGTATGCTATTCGAGATTATGCATGCCATATTTGGGGTCTCTAGCTCTTATATATTTGAAGCTATGTCCCAAAAACGTCTAAATTTTAAATTTATCGATAACTTTTGAATGCGACGAGTTATCGATCAAATGAAATAAACTTGATCTGTCCCGGGATTAGGAGAACTTATGTTCCAAATATGAAGTCTCTAGCTCTTGTAGTCTCTGATATCCGCGTGTTCATACAGACAGACGGACAGACAGACGGACAGACAGACAGACAGACAGACGGACATGGCTAAATCGACTCGGCTATTGATACTGATCAAGAATATATATACTTTATATGGTCGGAGATGCTTCCTTATGCCTGTTACATACTTTTGCACAAAACTATAATACCCTTTTTACCCATTTTTAATGGGTTCAGGGTATAATTAATATTCCTAGAACAAAAAAAATAAATGCCACGCGATAAAATGAATTATTACAGCATATGAAAGTGCTGCAGTTGGCAGAATGAAAATTGTCTTAAGGTTTGAAAAGAGTATAAAATGTTCGGCACCCGAAGATAATCCTTTCCCACTTGTTTTCTTAAGTCTTTGCCACAATATTTTTGAAAACTCGTCTTACAAATTACTTAAAATCCAGCTACGAAAAATGACTGCTAAGCTGATGTAAAAGCGGGTCCTTACAGCAATATGTCATATCATAATACTCATTTTATCATTATCATTTGATTCCTTAAATATAGCAACCAAAAACAAAACCAGTTCTTATGCGCTTACACAAAATTCTTGCCCCCTGTTTTACTTAATTTGGGCAACTGGTTGAAAATCAAGTTTGGCCCTTAGTTGCTTGCCTGGCGCTAAATCAAATTACGTATGTCTTAATTGTTGCTCAAAAATATTGGCCCAAACTTGCAGTTGGCCATGTTGCCGCACTTCATCAACGTCCGATGTCCCAAGACGCTAAACAAGAAGAAGACAACCGAACTGAAGCAGAAGCAGCAGTAGCGGGACAAAGTTAAAGCTGCAGCAGCTTCTCTTCCTCTTGCCCCTAATCTGTGTCTGCTAACTCCAAACACATAGACAAAGTGTTGTCCTTTCATGTCCCTTGGCGTGGGCCCAAAAACTTTTTGATTTGTTTAGGTAAAATGTGGTTGTGTTTGGTTTATGCAAAACAACCGACGTACAGTGGGGCCTTCACGCTTTTTTCAAAGCAAAATTACATCTCCCGAATGTTTATACTCTTTTCGAAGAAAATAGTATATTAAGTTAGTGCTGAAGTTTGTAACGCATAGAAGGAAGCGTCGGAGACCCGCAAAAGTTACTGCCAGTATGCTTAGAATGACAATACAAATTGATCTAGCCATGTCCATCTGTCTGTCTGTCTGTCCGTCTATCTGTATGTATGCAAACTAGTCCCTCAGTTTTCGAGCTATCTTCAGCACAAACTTATTATACTATTTTCGCAGATATTAATGTCGCATACATATACCCCTACATATAAAATAAAATATATGAAGGTATTCATGTAAATAGGGACGTTTCACTATCCGCAGCTCGTGGACGCGTCCCTTAGCATTCATAAGTGCTACCGAATTAAACAATAAACAAGTGGGGAAGGATTATCTTCGGCGTGCCGAAGATTTTATACTCTTTTCGAATCTATAGGCAATTTTCACTCTGCCAACTGCACCACTGAAATTTCATAAGCTGTACAAAATCGTTTTGTCGCGTAACATTTCTTTTTTTGCTCTAAGAATATTTAATTCATTGCCAGTTGTATAGCAGCTATAAGATATAGTGATCCGATCCGGCCGGCTCCAACCAATGTGATGACTCTTTGAATAATAAGTATCTATGCAAAGTTTCATCGCGATAGATTAAAAAACATGGGATATATGGCCAAAACCGATTTCGAGTTGTATGGCAGCTATAAGATATAGTATTCCGATCCGGCCAGCTCCGACCAATGTGCTGTCCCCTGGAATAATAAGTGTCTGTGCAAAGTTTTATCGCGATAGCTCAAAAACTGAGGGACTAGTTTGCATACATACAGACAGACAGACAGACAGACAGACAAACAGACAGACAGACAGACAGACAGACAGACGGACATGGCTAGATCAATTTGTATTGTCATTCTAAGCATACTGGCAGTAACTTTTGGGGGTCTCCGACGCTTCCTTCTATGCGTTACAAACTTCAGGACAAACTTATATACTATTTTCTTCGAAAGAGTATAACAAGTTTCAGTTTTTCCAAAAAGTCAAAACTACATTACATATGTATACTAGGCCGCTGTCGGAAATTGAATTGTCATAAAACTTAATCTGAACATACGAGAGCTTATATTCAGAATTTGAGATCCATATTTTTTTCGCGTGGCATTGGTTTCTGAATTTAAATTTTCTTTTGATATTCTATTAAAGCTACTTTATGTATAAAAAAAATTAGAAACAATTTAGAAATTGAAAATAAATGAATTTGATTACAGCTATTATATATTTGAAAAGAAGAATAAGAAAAAATGAAAATAAATGACCAGTCGCCGCTGGCACTTGAACCCAGGACCTTTCGCTCACCAGTTCGCAACTTTACCCCTTACGCCACAAGCCGTTTTGATGATCGCTGACAAAATTGCTTGAAGAGCAGACTGTCAAAAGCTTTCTTGCGCTTGACTTTGTTTGCTCATATGCACCTGCTCTTTCAAAATATTTAATGACGCATATCTTCGCTGTTTATGACTCTATCGATTTGCGATTCAACCCATTGATGAGTTATAAAGATGTTCAAGTGTACAAGGAAATTTAAGGCAATTGCTTTGAAAACATCGGATTTATGGCCAAAACCGACTTTGAGGTGTATGGCAGCTATAAGATATAGTAGACGGACGGAAGCGATCAATTTGTTTTGTTTTTCTAAGCATACTGGCAGTAACTTTTGGGGGTCGCAGACGCTTCCTTCTATGCGTTACAAACTTCAGGACAAACTTAATATACTATTTTCTTCGAAAGAGTTAAAACCTGCTGAAAAATCTAAAGATTTGTGATCTTGGCTCTTAGATAAAGTTGGGAGCGTCCGACACCATAGGTGTGAAATCGAAATAATTTGAAAAACTTTTTTTTCCTAGATATGTACATTTTCTTGAGGATTACAGGCTAACAAGGCAAAATGAGATCGAAACTGCTAAATTTAGCTATCGTCAGGGGTCAAATTTTACTTGATTAGCTTGGTTTTTATACCCTGAACCCATTAAAAATGGGTAAAAGGGGTATAATGGTTTTGTGCAAATATGTAACAGGCATAAGGAAGCATCTCCGACCATATAAAGTATATATATTATTGATCAGTATCAACAGCCGAGTCGATCTAGCCATGTCCGTCTGTCTGTCTGATGCCACGATATCAGAGACTACAAGAGCTAGAGACTTCATATTTGGAACATAAGTTCTCTAATCCCGGACGTCAAGTTTATAAAAATTTATCGATAGCTCGTCCCGTTCAAAAGTTATCGATAAATTTCGATTTCAGACCAGCGTTTTTGGATATAACTTACAAGTTATAAGAGCTAGAGGCCCCTAATTTGACATGTATAATCTCGAATAGCATACACATGTAGACAAATATTTCACTTTTTGGATACCACCCCCAAACACCCCAAAAGTTAAAAAACCCATTTTTCAAGGTACGACCTTGCAATTTGGTTTGATAACACATATTATCGACAATTGTTTGCCCCAAAAATTTCAATATGATCGGACAATAACACAGAAGTTATTTAAGATTTAACTTTCCATTGTGTGGGGCTCAGCGAAGAGCAAGCTAACTGCTTAAACCGCTGGCACTGCTTGTACTGCTTGTACTGCAGCATGTGTGAGTTTAAGTAGTACGAGATTGTAAGGACTGGGTTCAGGGTATCTCGTAGTCGGGCACTCCCGACTAGAGCACTCTTACTTGTTTGTCATAAGTTCGAATTTTTGTTTATACATTTTTTTTATACCCTGAACCCATTAAAAATGGGTAAAAAGGGTATTATGGGTTTGTGCAAATGTATGTAACAGGCATAAGGAAGTATCTCCGACCATATAAAGTATATATATTATTGATAAGTATCAATAGCCGAGTCGATCTGGCCATGTCCGTCTGTCTGTCCGTCTGTCCGTCTGTCCGTCTGTCCGTCTGTCTGTCTGTATGAACACACAGATATCAGAGACTACAAGAGCTAGAGACTTCATATTTGGAACATAAGTTCTCCTAATCCCGGGACAGATCAAGTTTATTAAAATTTATCGATAGCTCGTCCCGTTCAAAAGTTATCGATACATTTCGATTTTCGACCAGCGTTTTTTGGATATAACTACAAGTTATAAGAGCTAGAGGCCCCTAATTTGACTGTATAATCTCGAATAGCATACACTATGAACAAATTTTTCACTTTTTGGATACCACCCCCAAACCCCCAAAAGTTAAAAAAACGCATTTTTGAAGGTACGACCTTGCAATTTGGTTTGGTCACACATATTATTGACAATTGTTTGCCCCAAAAATTTCAATAAGATCGGACGATAAACACAGAAGTTATTTAGATTTAACTTTCCATTATGTGGGGCTCAGCGAAAAGCAAGCTAACTGCTTAGACCGCTTGCACTGCTTGTACTGCTTATACTGCAGCATGTGTGTGTTTAGATTAATATGAATGATTGTAAGGACTGGGTTCAGGGTATCTCGTAGTCGGGCACTCCCGACTAGAGCACTCTTACTTGTTTTAAAACAAGTGGGAAAGGATTATCTTCGGCGTGCCGAAGATTTTATCTCTTTTCGAACCTTTAGCAATTTTCATTCTGCCACTGCAGCACTTTCATATGCTGTAATAATTCATTTTATCGCGTGGCATTTATTTTTTTTGTTCGAAGAATATTACATTTTTTTGGTTGTATGGCATCTACAAGATATAGTGGTCCGATCAGGCCGGCTCAGATCAATGTGCTGACATTTTGAATAATAAGTATATGTGCAAATTTTCATTGCGATAGCTTTGAAAACATGGGATTTATGGCCAAAACCGACTTCGAGTTGTATGATAGCTATAAGATATAGTGATCCGATCTGGCCGGTTCCGACCAATGCGCTGTCCCTTTGCCTAAGTCTCTGTGCAAAGTTTTATCACGATAGCTCAAAAACTGAGGGACTAGTTTGCATACATACAGACAGACAGACAGACATGGCTAGATCGATTTGTTTTGTCATTCTAAGCATACTGGCAGTAACTTTTGGGGGTCTCCACCGCTTCCTTCTGTGCGTTACAAACTTCAGCACAAACTTAATATACTATTTTCCTCGAAAAAAAAAGTATAATTACGAAATCTTATTATTGCTTTATGTTTGTTCGCCACCCGCTCCGCACTCAGTTTATTTACAAAATTATGCTCTCAAGTCTAGTTGATTTTACAAAACAATGTTTCCCAGTAGAATATAACTTTTTATACCCTGAACCCATTAAAAATGGGTAAAAATGGTATTATGGTTTTGTGCAAAAGTATGTAACAGGCATAAGGAAGCATCTCCGACCATATAAAGTATATATATTATTGATCAGTATCAACAGCCGAGTCGATTTAGCCATGTCCGTCTGTCTGTCTGTCCATTGGGCTCGGTAAAAAGCAAGCTAACTGCTTAAGCCGCTTGCACGGCTTGTACTACTTGAACTGCAGCATGTGTGTGTTTAGATTAGTATGCATGATTGTAAGGACTTGGTTCAGGGTATCTACTAGTCGAGCACTCCCGACTAGAGCACTCTTGCTTGTTTATTTTAATCATACTACATATTTTTGTTAAGCTCGTTGTTATTATGTCAAAATTAAATCATTTAATACGTCTGTTGATTTAAAAACATTTTTACTAAGGTTATCTATAAATAATTTCGTTAAACAGCAACAGAAACAACATTAATATCATAATGGAACAAAATCAGCGTCCGACACTACCCATCACGACACTGATTGAAACTCAATTTAAAAAAAAAGATTAAATAATTTTTGGGTGAAATCAAAAGCATTTTCAATTGAAATTAATGCATAACATTCTAAATTGAATCGCATAAAAATATTGCCTTAGGTTCCGCTGAAATCGGCGCTTGAATTGTTGGCCGCGAAAACCACTTCTATTTTTGTACCGTCCGAACCTCTTGGTTTTTTGCAAATATCTTGAAAACTAAACATGCCCCAAAATCAAGCTATGCACCTATTATATGACTTCTGAAGAGCTATAAGTTGAGCCAGTTGTCAGAATAAAATCCGTTTTATTTTGCCTGTTTTTACTTCAAGTTCGTACGATTGCAAAAATCCGACACCATGGAAACGCCCATATATATGTATGTACGATGAATTCAAATCAAAGAATAAAAGAGGCAGAAACAAAATTTGGTATGCAGGTTTTATGAATAACATTAAGCTACCGACACTCAAAATGACGAAAAATCTGATTACAGGGTATAAGCCAGTCGCTCACTGTCGCTTAGAGAATGCATTATTGCTTGTTTTGTTTTGAACTGTTGTTTTGCACTTGACACACATCTGAGCGGCGAATCGCGTAGCACATGTTTATACTCTTTTCGAAGAAAATAGTATATTAAGTTTGTGCTGAAGTTTGTAACGCATAGAAGGGAGCATCGGAGACCCCCAAAAGTTACTGCCAGTCTGCTTAGAATGACAAAACAAATTTATCTAGCCATATCCGTCCGTCTGTCTGTCTGTATGTATGCAAACTAGTCCCTCAGTTTTTGAGCTATCGCGATGCAACTTTGCACAGACACTTATAATTAAACGGAACAGCACATTGGTCGGAGCCGGATCGGACCACTATGTATTATAGCTGCCATACAACTCGATGTCGGTTTTGGCCATAAATCCGATGTTTTCAAAGCCATTGCTTTCAATTTCCTTGTACACTTGAACATCCTTATAAGTCATCAATGGGTAAGATCGCATCGATCGCAATCGATTGAGTCAGAAACAGCGAAGATATGCGTCATTAAATATTTTGAAAAAACAGGTGCATATGAGCAAACAAAGTCAAGGGCAAGTAATCTTTTGAAAGTGTGCTCTTCAAGGGATTTTGTCATCGATCATCAAACGATTTACCCCTTACGCCAGGTAAAGTGGTACAATTCCCAGCGGCGACTGGACATTTATTTTCACTTTTTATACTCTGATACCGAAGGTACTAATAGTATATTGGTTTTGTCGGATGTCCGTCAGGCCGTCCGTCTGTCTGTCTGGATGAACGCACGTATTTCCGAAACGATATTAGATAGACTCTTGAAATATTTTGTGTTATGATTATAGCTATCTGCTTCAGATCTGGTTTATTTCAAATTTATGCCACTCCCACTGGGAGGCTGGCAAATCGATAACATGTCGATACACCTCAAATCACAAGTCGATTAAACGTGAATATCTCCCACAATTTTGAAGCTAGAGTAATAAAATTTGGTAGGTATATTGCTGGTGACCTCCCGAAAAAATTGGATGCTAGGTTTATCGGCCACGCCCATTATTACGCACACCAGCCCCGCTCCCAAAATAATTTCGACCACGCCCTCTCCAGCCCCCAAAAATCGCGAAAATGTATATCTTCCACAGTTTTAGAGCTAAAATCACCAAATTTGGAAAATAGACTTCTGGTCACCCCTATTAAGATCGACCACGCCCCTCCCGTCCCCAAAACCTTGGAAGGCCGATTTCGGGTCACCCATACACCAGCAAAAATGTTCTGTTCACTTGCTTTCAGCTGTTCTTAAAATGGTATCAGAGTATTACGCAGTCGGCTCCGCCCGACTGCAACTTTATCACTTGTTTCTTATTCCTCTTTTCAAATATGAAATAACTGTAATCAATTTCATTTGCTACCAATGTCTTAGGACAAAAACAATACAACGCGAAAAAAGATCAGTATAATCGAGTTTGTCAGCGCATTTAAAAACAGCTTGGTGGCGTAAGTATTAGAGTGCTGCGGTAAAAACCTGAGAACACGGTTCAAATCCCAGCCGCGACTTGATTGATTCTTATTTTTTTATATCCTGAACCCATTGAAAATGGGTAAAAAGGGTATTATGGTTTTGTGCAAAAGTATGTAACAGGTATAAGGAAGCATCTCCGACCATATAAAGTATATATATTCTTGATCAGTATCAACAGTCGAGTCGATCTAGCCATGTCCGTCTGTCTGTCTGTCCGTCCGTCCGTCCGTCTGTATGAACACGCGGATATCAGAGATTACAAGAGCTAGATACTTCATATTTGGAATATAAGTTCTCGTAATTCCGGGACAGATCAAGTTTTTATCGCTAACTCTACCCGTTCAAAAGTTATCGATCAATTTCGATTTCAGATTAGTGTTTCTGGGACACAACTTCAAACTTATAGGAGCTAGAGGTCTTAAATTTGGCATGTAGAATCTCGAATATCATACACATGTTACAAATATTTCACTTTGTGGATACCACCGCCCAATCCCCCCAAAAGTTCAAAAAACGCATTTTTGAAGTTATGACCTTGCAATTTGGTTTGGTCACACATTTTATTGCCCAGTTTGTGCCCAAAAAATTTCAATAGGATCGGGTAATTAACACAGACGTTTTTAAGTATTTAACTTTCCATTGTGTGGAGCTCTGTATGGAAGCAAGCTTACTGCTTAGACTGCTTTCACTGCTTGTAGTATGTGTATGTTTGTATGTACATACGTACACTGACTTGTTAGTGAATGAATGAATGTAAGGACTGGGTTCAGGGTATCTCCTAGTCGGGCACTCCCGACTAGAGCACTCTTACTTGTTTATAATTACTTTTTTCAAATATATATCAAATAGCTTGAATTCAATAATTTAAAAGAAAAATTTAAATTCATATGATACCAATTCTTATAGCAAATAAATAAATGCCACGCGATAAAACGATTTTTTACTACTATTGAAATTTCAGTGGTGCAGTTGGCAGAGTGAAAATTGCCTAAAGGTTCGAAAAGAGTATAGAATCTTCGGCACGCCGAAGATAATCCTTTCCCATTTGTTATTATTAATTTTATCATTGCTGGCTTTTTTTCTTCTTCTGCTGTATTTATCGCTTGTGAAGAAACGGCAATACAACGATATTGCTTTATTTGCAGTTGGCCAGCAGCTACAAAGTGTGCCGACGATTCTTATCAGCAGCACAACAAGAACAGCAACAACAACAATAACGGCGATGATCGCAGCCGCCGTCGCGTGTACTTATCAAACAAACAAAACAAAGAGAAACGCCACCTGCCTGACCGGCCCCCTGCAGACAGCAGATAGAAACAGTGAAAATGGCACAAACTGAGGGCGGCGACGCCAACGCAGCGCAGCCCTAGCGATTGAGGGAGAGAAAGAGGGAGAGAGAGAGAGACAGAGAGAGAGAGAGAGAGAGAGAGAGAGAGAGAGAGAAGTCATGCAGATGGTGTTGCTTTGAAGCTTTTACAACTTTTTATTGGGATTTGTGACTTGTGCTGCTGTTGTTGTTCTTGTTGTTGTTGCGGCTGCTTTGCTTTGATGCGATTGACAAGTTGAGCAGATTTCGCATTTTGCGCACTTAGAAGGGAGCTTAGAAGGCAGCACAGTTAATTGCGAGATGTAAAGCAAGCAGAACATGCCGAATGAATTCGCACACAGCACCAAAATCTGAAGCGATTCAAGCGTGTGTTCGTGCGTATATGTGTACGTGTGTGTGTGTGTGTGTGTGTGTGTGTGTGTGTGTGTGTGTGTGTGTGTGTGTGTGTGTGCGCGCGGCAACCTTGAACTTTGACCTCGCGCCTGGCCACGCAAGCAGCGGAGAGCTTTGCACAGTATGTGTGTGTATGAGTATGAGTATGAGTGTGTACAAGCATTCTAATCTGAGCCTAAAAATTTGATTGACCTGCCTGTATCCGTCTTCCGTCTTCCGTCATCCGACTCCCTCTCGCCTTCGGCCTCGCCATCTCTAGACCACCCTCGCCACTTGACGATATGTGATGACAATTTAGTTGTTGCTTTCTTGCTTCCACTCGCAGCCCCACGAGCCTGATGAACTGTAGATGGAATTAGAACTGAAACTGGAACGGGATGCCAAACTAATAATTAGTCCCAAGTGGGTTTCGTAGCAACGAGTGCCTCTCTCGGCCATTAGGCCCAATCTCTGACTGATTCGACGTGGGAGGGGTTCCATGGGTGGATGCTTTGGATGCTGTGGGTTGCGAGGGGTGGGGCCTGATTGCGTATAATGGTCAGTTAGAGTTTTGCGCTGATTATGAAAAAATTAAAGCAAATCGAAGCATGGAAATCGATGGCTGCGATTCGGAATGTCAAAAGTCCAGCAATGATTTAGAAAGGGGGGAAAAAAATTGTAAGAACGTTGCTGTCAAAAGTGTAACCGACTGCGTAATACCCTGATAGAATTGTGAAAGCGTTCGAAAAGAGCCATAGGCATGGCCGAATTTATTACCGATCTTCAAAGAAATTTATTTATTTATAATTGTGGGAAATATTTACATTTAATAAGATTCAGGTTTATCGAGGTATTATCGATTTGCCAGCATCCCAGTGGACGGTATTAGAAATACATTGATTGAAAAAAGCAGGAATGCTCAGTCTATAGGGTCCATCAATACGCCTCAAATGTGGCCTATGTGGGTCGAAAATTTCAAAATGTAAACCTGTCATGGCAGTGTGCCACTTAGCGATACCCTGTATTACGAAGTGACAATTAAGTGTATTTTGAAGTGAAACCATTGTAATACTTATTATGTGTCTATCCCCACTTTGAAATGTGGCATTGTAGGAAAATATATACAAATTGGCAGAGCTCATTAGATTTTAAATATGGTATAATATAGATGTACATATGTATGCATATAGTCTAATATAATAATTTCATATAAATAATTGGACATAATCATCATCATGTTAGGATGCCCTTTATATACATAAAAGCCTCATAAAGTAAAGGTCGACGTTAACCTCAATTATTCATAAGGTAAATTCAAGAGAGCTCAAACATTTATTATTAAAATTTGAGGTTTACTACATGAGTGCATTTAAATACATTCAAATTGATTAGGTCTTATACAATTTAAATTTTTATTTATTTTCTTTTGCTTTTTTGACAGCTGTATTTGTTACAATTACATTTCAAATATCTTGATCTTTCTCATTAAGCCAGTAATAAACAAGTGGGAAAGGATTATCTTCGGCGTGCCGAAGATTATGTACTCTTTTCGAACCTTTAGGCAATTTTCACTCTGCCAACTGCACCACTGAAATTTCAATAGTAGTAAAAAATCGTTTTATCGCGTGGCATTAATTTTTTTGCTCTAAGAATTGGTATCATATGAATTAAAATTTGTCTTTTAAATTTTTGAACTCAAGCTATTTAATATATATTTGAAAAACATATGGGATTTGAACCATGCTCTCCCGTTTGTCAGCCCAGCACTCTAATACCTACGCTACCAAGCAGTTTTGAAATGCGCTGACAAACTCGATTATACTGATGTATAGTTTTGGTTCTAAGGCATTGGTAGCAAATGAATTTGATTACAGTTATTTTATATTTGAAAACAAGAACACGAAAAAAGTGAAAATAAATGACCAGTCGCCGCTGAGTTTCGTACCCAGGACCTTTCGTTTGTCACCGCGCCACTTTACCCCTTACGCCACAAGCAGTTTTGATGATCGATGACAAAATCCCTTGAAGAGCAGACCTTCAAAAATGAGTTTTTTGAACTTTTGGGGGGATCTGGAGGTGGTTTCAAAAAGTTAAATATTTGTTACATGTGTATGCTATTCGAGATCAAACTTTCAAGCTATGGCCAAAAAACACTTGTCTGAAATTAAAATTTATCGATAACTTTGAAACGATACGAGTTATCGATAAAATGAAACAAACTTGTACTGTCCCGGAACTACGAGAACTTATATTCCAAATATGAAGTCTCTAGCTCTTGTAGTCTCTGATATCTGTGTGTTCATACAGACAGACAGACGGACAGACGGACAGACGAACGGACATGGCCAGATCGACTCGGCTGTTGATACTGATCAAGAATATATATACTTTATATAGTCGGAGATGCTTCCTTATGCCTGTTACATACTTGTGCACAAAACCATAATACCCTTTTTACCCATTTTTAATGGGTTCAGGGTATAAAAAGGTATCGATTTGTGAAAGAGAAAGCCATGGGGGTGGATCGGTTATGTTTTGGGGATTTGTAGCATACAATGGGGTACCTAACTTGGTACCTATCAATGGAACAATGGATAGAAATAATTATTTACTTGTCTTGAATGATTACGCTTCCCCTTCTGGGGACAATTTGATCGGCGAGAATTTTATATACCAGCAGGATAACGCGCCGTGCCATAAGGCAAAATCTTTAACACACTTTTTAAATGAAGTAGGGGTAAATTCTTTGGATTGGCCACCACAAAGCCCTGACATAAGCATTATTGAAAATATATGGGCTTATATAAAAAAAAACAAGTGGGGAAGGATTATCTTCGGCGTGCCGAAGATTTTATACTCTTTTCGAACCTAAAGGCAGTTTTCACTCTGCCAACTGCACCACTGAAATTTCATAAGCTGTACAAAATCGTTTTGTCGCGTAACATTTTTTTTTTGGTTCTAAGAATATTTAATTCGTTGCCAGTTGTATGGCAGCTATAAGATATAGTGATCCGATCCGGCCGGCTCCAACCAATGTGATGTCTCTTTGAATAATAAGTATCAGTGCAAAGTTTTATCGCGATGGATTAAGAAACATGGGATATATGGCCAAAACCGACTTCGAGTTGTATGGCAGCTATAAGATATAGTGGTTCGATCCGGCCGGCTCCGACCAATGTGCTGTGTCCTGGAATAATAAGTGTCTGTGCAAAGTTTTATCGCGATAGCTCAAAAACTGAGGGACTAGTTTGCATACATACAGACAGACAGACAGACAGACAGACAGACAGACAGACAGACAGACAGACAGACGGACATGGCTAGATCAATTTGTATTGTCATTCGAAGCATACTGGCAGTAACTTTTGGGGGTCTCCGACGCTTCCTTCTATGCGTTACAAACTTCAGGACAAACTTAATATACTATTTTCTTCGAAAAGAGTATAATGATGTGTAAATCTAACAAGGACGCGTGAGGAAACAATATCCGAGGTAGAAACACTCTGGAAGGATATTTCATTGGATTATATCAAAACTTTGGTTAATTCTGTTCCCCGACGGCTGCAAAAAGTTATAAATGCCAAGGGAGGATATATTTTTTATTAATAACAAGTAAAATTATCTAAGAACTTTTGCTTTTGTTAAATTTTTCAATCTTTAAAAATATATCAAAATACTTATGCCACCATACATTTCTGAAAAATTATTTTTGTTATTCTTATTAAAATACTTTTGTAAAATTTTTTCATATATTTTCAAAATAAATAAACATATCTTTACACCATATTTATTTTAAATTTGTTCAATGCTCATATAAAAAGTTATTAACGAAAACGCATGGTAGCTTCTGTGTCCAAATATATATGCCGACGACTGTATGTACATGCATAAAAGTGTTCCACCTGACTGACTGGTTACCAATGGGAAGGCCGAACGGCTAAGGTTAGAAGGTTGAAATGCACTGAGAAGGGAATTTCGGGAAACTCGGACTCAAATGGTTGAAAATTGCATAAGAAAATAGCTTGCAAAGCCTTTTACGTTGCAGCACGTTTTTATTAAATAAATGTATATATATATGTATATATACTGTTCTTTTGATGTCCACTTGTATTTGGTACGCAACAATTTATGTAATATAATTAACATTTTTCCAGTGCTGAATTATTTGAGCATATCCGTTTCGATTGTGTTATTAGTCGGGTAACCAAATTTGCCATCGATTTGCAAACGAGAGAAAAGGAGAATACATTTTGGTAGCCATTCAATATATTCCCGACTGACTGACTGACGAACTGATGACGATTGATTGCTGGCCAATGGAAAGGCCAAACATCAAAAGCAAGAAGGTTGCACCTTTTAGAGTAGTTTCCATTCACGACGTATTGGGGTTCTTGGAGGAGAATTCGATCCCTATGATCAGAAAATGGGCAAAACCCATTGCATAAAACTTCGTTGTTTTGCATCCCATCGGATTCAAACTCACCTGCAAAGTATCAAGGCAACATAGTCAGTTTACCAGGCCATCATCCTAGGGGACAATTTGTGTGATGAATTTGCCCAATCAGCTGTTCAACATAGTTTACATCAGCTGTTTGGTATTTACACTTTGCTTGATTTCTGAATTGTTTCCAATTTATTGGATTTAAATTAAAAAAAAAAATAGTTACGATAAGCAAAAATAATACAAATAGGTATATTTTATAAAATCAACCCCTTTTTATACCCTGAACCCATTAAAAATGGGTAAAAAGGGTATTATGGTTTTGTGCAAATGTATGTAACAGGCATAAGGAAGCATCTCCGACCATATAAAGTATATATATTATTGATCAGTATCAACAGCCGAGTCGATCTAGCCATGTCCGTCTGTCTGTCCGTCTGTCCGTCTGTCTGTCTGTATGAACACACAGATATCAGAGACTACAAAAGCTAGAGACTTCATATTTGGAACATAAGTTCTCCTAATCCCGGGACAGATCAAGTTTATTTCATTTGATCGATAACTCATCGCATTCAAAAGTTATCGATAAATGTTGATTTTAGACTAGCGTTTTTGGGACATAACTTCAAAGTTATAAAAGCTAGAGAGCCCAAATTTGGCATGTATAATTTCGAATAGCATACACATGTAACAAATATTTCACTTTTTGGATACCACCCCCCAAACCCCCCAAAAGTTAAAAAAAGGTACGACCTTGCAATTTGGTTTGGTAACACATATTATCGACAATTACTTGCCCCAAAAATTTCAATAAGATCGGACAATAAACACAGAAGTTATTTAAGATTTAACTTTCCATTGTGTGGGGCTCAGCGAAAAGCAAGCTAACTGCTTAAACCGCTTGCACTGCTTGTACTGCAGCATGTGTGTGTTTAGAGCAGTACGAATGATTGTAAGGACTGGGTTCAGGGTATCTCGTAGTCGGGCACTCCCGACTAGAGCACTCTTACTTGTTCTTCCTCGTTTTTGTCATTGAAAAGCTAATTAATTTTGTTACAAAATTCACCAAATTGTCGATTTTTATACTCTTTTCGAAGAAAATAGTATATTAAGTTTGTGCTGAACTTTGTAATGCATAGAGGGAAGCGGTGGAGACCCCCAAAAGTTACTGCCAGTATGCTTAGAATGACAAAACAAATTGATCCAGCCATGTCTGTCTGTATGTATGCAAACTAGTCCCTCAGTTTTTGAGCTATCGTGATACAACTTGGCACATAGACTTATTATGCAAAGGGACAGCACATTGGTCGGAACCGGCCGGATCGGACCACTATATCTTATGGCTGCCATACAACTGGAAGTCGGGTTTGGCCTTAAATCCCATGTTTTTAAAGCTATCGCGATGACATTTTGCACAGAGACGTATTATTCAAAGGGACATCACAGTCAGATCTGACCACTATATCTTTTAACTGCCATATAGTTGAAATTAGGTTTTGGCCATAAGTCCGATCATTTCAAAGCATCCGCCTTCAATTTCCTTTTACACTTGAACATACTTAGTACTCATCAATGTATAAAGTTTCAAATCGATTGAAAGAACAGGGGGCCTTTTTTCAATTTCATAAATCTTTGTCTAATTCTTGTTTCAAACATAAAGGTTCGAAAGAGTATAAAATCTTGGGCACGCCGAAGATAATCCATCCCCACTTGTTTTTGCAAACTTTGCAGCACAGACTTGGGAAAATTTACTTGACTCTTCGTGGTCAGTTTAGGATGGTCAATTAATATTGAATAAAATACCTGATGGCACAGATTAGGTTATTTGGTTCTGAATCAATTGAGTAGAATTATTCATTACGAGTTAATATTATTTTCTTTAGTAAATATTACACGTACATAGAAGGTGTGGTTGAATTTATGTTAAATTTGTTTATATTAGACAGTTTTTTGACTTCAAATAAAATTTAACCTAATGCTAAAATAACACATGCATGCAATATTTCAAAATAGAGAAATTTGAACTCAAATCAAACACTAAAGGTGTCCAAAATCGTGTTAGGTCGAAACCCCTAGATTAGAGAACAAAATTCGTATTCAAAATCTGTGTTTTGATAATTCCAACAATTATAATGTTGTACTTCAATTAAGAACTGAATTTATAGAATGCTTAAGAGCTACAAAGAGTATGTTTTAGGTATGGTTTAGGTACAGAACTTTAAGCAAAGAAGAATCAGGTACCCTTACTCAAGGTACAGTTAATATTAAGCATTAACATTATTGAGAATAGTTTTGATGTAAGCCTTAACTGCTTACCTACTGTAATAATGTATTATTTCTGTAACTCCACCGAGTCCTTTCGAGAGTGTTTCTTCATTATTTAGAGTCCATTTGTAAAGTTTGTAAACTTTGCCAATAGCAAAATATGAATTTCAGCTGTGTTCTAGTTTGTTGGGCAGTGTTGATAAACGATTGATATTTTTGTCATTCACACATACAGTTGTGTGCAATGAAATAGTAGTGCCGCAGCCCAAAGCATTTAAACCTCAATTCTGACTTTTTCTGCCTTTCAAATTGACCAAACTAAATTTTTTTTAATATATGAGAATGTTAAGCTTAGAAAAACCAAAAGGTTCAGGTGTTTTTGTTTCGATTTGTGTTTTTTATGATGCGTTTTGAGATTTGCCCCAAAAATCGACTGTGCAATAAAATAGTAGTGCTTATCAAAAATATGTCAAAAAGTTAAAAAATTACACAAAACCCGATGTTTGTAAATGTAATTTAATAATTTAATCATTTTCTAATATAAATTCAATGACTTTTGGGTACTCTTCCTTTTTATACCCTGAACCCATTAAAAATGGGTAAAAGGGTATTATGGTTTTGTGCAAATGTATGTAACAGGCATAAGGAAGCATCTCCGACCATATAAAGTATATATATTATTGATCAGTATCAACAGCCGAGTCGATCTAGCCATGTCCGTCTGTCTGTCCGTCTGTCCGTCTGTATGAACACACAGATATCAGAGACTACAAGAGCTAGAGACTTCATATTTGGAACATAAGTTCTCCTAATCCCGGGACAGATCAAGTTTCATTTGATCGATAACTCGTCGCATTCAAAAGTTATCGATAAATTTTGATTTTAGACTAGCGTTTTTGGGACATAACTTCAAAGTTATAAGAGCTAGAGACCCCAAATTTGGCATGTATAATCTCGAATAGCATACACATGTAACAAATATTTCACTTTTTGGATACCACCCCCCAAAAGTTAAAAAAACGCATTTTTGAAGGTACGACCTTGCAATTTGGTTTGGTAACACATATTAGCGACAATTGCTTGCCCCAATTTCAATAAGATCGGACAATAAACACAGAAGTTATTTAAGATTTAACTTTCCATTATGTGGGGCTCAGCGAAAGATCAAGCTAACTGCTTAAACCGCTTGCACTGCTTGTACTGCTTGTACTGCAGCATGTGTGTGTTTAGAGTAGTACGAATGATTGTAAGAACTGGGTTCAGGGTATCTCGTAGTCGGGCACTCCCGACTAGAGCACTCTTACTTGTTTTGTAATATAGACGGAACATTTTTGCATTGAGGACTGAAAATTTATGGTTAGCGTATGAAATCTTGCTAAGAACCATGGTCACGCCCACCAGGAAATTGAAAATTGTTTGGATACCCTTCCTTTATGCTTTTTAATTCCAAACACAATAGTAAAAACCTTTAAATTTGCTTCGCCAAACGAAAAATACCGATTTTTGATGGCAGATAAAATCCGCGATATAGGGAGACCATCCTCTTGGAGCCCCCAAACATGATTAAAAGGGATCTCAGTCTAGTGGACAGTACTCTGATTGTTAGTCATCGACCTATTTCAGATAATTAAAGTGCGAAAAGTTCCAGACTGCTACCCATTTTGACACCAGAGTATGTGGGTACGTAAATCAAATTTTAAAAAAAGGTCATGTGCCTGACTACTGATCTGTTGAGCGAAGTATTATGAACTGATAGGTGGCCAAATTATTATATTTGGTGAAATAAGTTCCAAATAGTATATTTCTTGCCTAAGGGACACAAAATACCAGCCAAAGTATAGTTTCCAGACGATTTAGTGTGGCAGACTGAACATTATGGTACGGCCCTGCATTTCGTGAACAGACCTTGGCCTTATACTGTCGATCTATGCTAGTCTGTGCCAAGTAGTGATTATTTAAATATTAAAGGATGCTCTGCAAATAAATTCTAGTTATACAACCTTAATAAAATGGATGTTTCAACAGGATAACGGCCCCTAGTATACTAGTAATACGGTCTTGCATGTCAGCAAATCGTCACAATGCCACGCCTAGCTCAGCCCCTGGACCTTAAAGTAATAGAAAGTTTGTTTGGATCTGTCAAACGATTCATTGTAATAATAAATAAATTAAGTACAACACACTTTTAGCAACAGGGCTAACAGATATTGGCCAAAATCACTGAGAAGGGTTGTAAGGATCTTATTAGCTCTATTCCACGCCCATACATAGCCCCAATAAACCAAATATGATTTATATTGATGAAGTAGACCCAAAAAACAAAATATAAAACATGAAACATTTAGTTTACTTAAGTTTACTAATTTTTTTCATCAAAATAATTGGCACTACTATTTTAATGCACAGCATAATTTTTTCCATTTTTTATACCCTGAACCGATTAAAAATGGGTAAAAGGGTATTATGGTTTTGTGCAAAAGTATGTAACAGGCATAAGGAAGCATCTCCGACCATATAAAGTATATATATTATTGATCAGTATCAACAGTCGAGTCGATTTAGCCATGTCCGTCTGTCTGTCTGTCCGTCCGTCCGTCCGTCCGTCTGTCTGTATGAACACGCGGATATCAGAGACTACAAGAGCTAGAGACTTCATATTTGGAATATAAGTTCTCGTAATCCCGGGACAGATCAAGTTTATTAAAATTTATCGATAGCTCGTCCCGTTCAAAAGTTATCGATAAATTTCGATTTCAGACCAGCGTTTTGGGCTATAACTTACAAGTTATAAGAGCTAGAGGTCCTTAATTTGGATCTCGAATAGCATACACATGTAACAAATTTTTCACTTTTTGGATACCACCCCCCAATCCTCCCAAAAACTCAAAAAACTCATTTTTGATGGTATGACCTTGCAATTTGGTTTGGTCACACATTTTATAGCCAATGTTATGTTCTACAAATTTTAAAAAGATCGGATAATAAACACAGAAGTTATTTAAGATTTTACTTTCCATTGTGTGGGGCTCAGTGAAAAAGCAGATAACTGCTTAAGACGTTTTCACAGCTTGCAGTAATGTGTGGTGTGTTTGTATGTATGCACACTATTAGGCAAGTATGAATGGATGACAGAACTGGGTTCAGGGTATCTCCTAGTCGGGCAGTCCCGACTTGAGCACTCATACTTGTTGTAATTTGGCTCTGGTATGAAAACTAATAGAAGTATATACCCGCAACAACTTTAAATAATCTTCAAAATGATCAGCAAATACTATTTTAATAACTTTCTATACCAAAATTGCACTTAATATGTAATTTGGTAGTGAAATAGTTCGGACGCAACGGCACTACTATTTCATTGCGCATAGCTGTATGTACATACATATGTATGCATATGGAACGTAGAGAAAGGATATTGGGTGATTGGCAGCTTAACAGAATCAAATTTACAATTAGTTAACCGAAAACTTAATCGGAGACTGAGAAAATGTGTGTTTATTTATTCCTTCACAATGCAAGTGCTACAAGATACCCTTATATTAAGATCACTAGTCAAATTAACTAGAGATTTTTATATTTGAGTGACCAATTTGAAGTAGAGGTTTTTTGGTTTTAAGTTCTCTGCAGTTCATCAAAGTTTATTTATTTAATGATTTATATTATAAGTACTGCAATACTAAATAACTGAAGTGTCAAAATCTTATATACATGTGTGTACCAAAAGTAGAGATCACCCTAAAATGGACTGATAAGTGATAGATAAGGAGTGTTGAAAAACTAACCTTGTTGGCGAATTGCGAAAATTGTAGCAGCAGCAGCAAAAGGAGCAAACCATGTAAACGAGAAAGTTGATGCTGCCGCACCAGGTGGATGTTGTTGATGTTGCAGTTGCAGTTGCAGTTGCAGTTGCCGTTGCATTAGCCGAAGCGGATGCAGAAGCTGCGTTTGTATTGGTATTGGTATTGGTATTTGAATTGGAATTAGTATTCGTATTCGTATTCGTATTGCAGTTGCTGCTGGCCTCCTCAGTCGCAGTGCCGGCGGTGCCGCTGCTACTGTGCCGCCTGGCAAACTGCTCGTTGCGCTCCGCCTGTGTCTCCTCCTTGGCAGCGGCGGCGACAGAACGTCGGCCGGCACAGCGTCCGGTGGCGGCGTTAAGCGCCGTCTCGACGATGATCGAGGCTGTTGAGGACTTGCGTCGCTGCGCAGTTGCGTCGCTGCTGGCAGCGCTGTGCCTTAGCAGTTTGCTGAGTCGCCGCGCTGCTGACGTCGACTGCGCGTGTGCGCTGGCTGCGCTGCCGGCGCCCAGTGCTGGCGGTGCGCTGCAGGTGGAGCGTTTGCGTTGCTGCGACGCTGACGTCGGCACTAGCAGCGACGTTGACTGCAGCGTTTCATCGACGAAACTGATTTGCTTCCACTTCTTCTTCTTTTTCACTTTAGCGGTGGCTTTAAGCAAATGTCTTGCTCTAAATGATGGCGTTTGTGTCGCAGCAGCGTTAGTTGTTGTTGCTACTGTTGCTGTTGCTGCTGTTGTTGTTGTTGTTGTTGTTGCAGTTGCCGTTAAACTGTGACTGCGCCGTGGACGCGCTGCTGGCGCTACAGCTGCTGCTGCGGCGCTGTCGCCGTTGGCCGCCAGTTCAAAACTTTGACGCACACATGCACAAAGCGGAGAGAACAACACGCACACGTCCTCACGCACACACGCATACACACTCACGAACGCGGCGCTCGTCGTCGGCGTCGCGGCATTTGATAAGTGGCGGCTGCTGTTTGTTGTTGTTGCTGTTGCTGATTTGCGTTGATTTACGATTTGTATTTAGATTCGCGTTTTTTGGTTTTCTGTTTTTTTGACTGCTTTTACCGTTGCTTTATGTAATTTGTGTGCTGTTGCCGCTACTGTCGCAGTCGCCGGCCAGCAGCGCTAAACGAAAACACTCGCACAAAAAAAATTGTCAGAAAAAAAAATGGAATATTACCATGCATCAAAATAGAGCGGCTTTTTGCATTTGTTTTTAATTAATTTCGCTGTTATTTTTTTAGCGCTTGGCGGTTTGTTGTCTTTTTGCAAACACACATGCATGGAAGACACGAGACAGCAGCGACAGCGGCACGCTCTCGCGATGCTCACAGCTGCAGCGACCGCACAACACTGGCAAACAGCAAACGGCAGCCAGCGACGCGCGACGCCAACGCTTTGCGGGAGAGCATGAACGAGCATGCGAGCAAACGAGCGACTAACCGACCAACCGACCAACCGACTAACCGACCAACCGACCAACCAAGCAACCACGCACGCCGCCTAAAAGCTAAAGCTAGAGCTAACGGAAGCTGTGTGGAGACTGAGCGGCGCTTTGCAGCTGCTTTTCTACGTGCTTTCGCAGCTGAATGAAGTGCGCGCACAAAAATAGTAGTATATACATAGTAGACGTTAGCAGCGACGGCAACAGCGACGCTGCTGCGTAGGCTGTGCATCAATTTTAATTTGTTTGTTGTCGTTTGAAGCTGAAGTTTCACGCTGCAAACGCTTTAAGCGTGTGCAATCTTGCCCAAACTTGGCTTTATTTCATTACATTTTCTAGTTGTGGTTTCTTATCGGCAGTAGTTGTTGCAATTACTGGACGGACAAACGTCAACAACAGCGCTGCTGTCCAGAGAAAGAGGGCTTTTAATCATCTGCCTCTATCTCTCTGTCGCTCTCGTTTGTCCACTGCTTTCACGCTGTCTCTCTCTCTCTCTCTCTCTCTCTCTCTCTCTCTCTCTCTCTCTCTCTCTCTACCGCTCGCTCGCTCTCTTTGCGCAGCTAGACAAAAGTGCGCGCTCTTCGGCCGTCGCTGCTGCTGCGCTGCCGGCGTCAGTGGCGCTGCTGCTCTCATAGAGAGTTGGTTGTTGCTGCTATTGCTGTTGTTGTTGTTGCTGTTGTTGCTGTTGCTGTTATTGCGCATTGCACTTGAAAACTTCATTTACGCATTGCTGCCCATCTGCCAACTTAATTTGCATTTGCTATGAAGCCGCCTCGCCTCGGTTTGGCCTACCAATCATTGGGTACATCAGCAGGTTGCTGTCTTGGCTAAAGCACTGTGCAACACACTCATACGACCTTTCGTGATCTTCCCATGATTGCGCTTTTGCTCACGTAGTATACCCAACAAGTATTTCACTTTTGCGATGCTTCGTCCCGATCCTCCGAATCTTGGAATGCACTTATTAGCTTATTTGACTTTAAAATTTACATATTTGTAACCTACAAATTTCAACACGATCGGAAAATAAACACCGAAGGTTTTTAAGATTCAGTTTTCCATAATGCAGTGGATGAGCAGTGCATTGCTGAAACGCACTGATTGCATGGACATGGCTAGATCAATTTGTTTTGTCATTCTAAGCATACTGGCAGTAACTTTTGGGGGTCTCAGACGCTTCCTTCTATGCGTTACAAACTTCAGCACAAACTTAATATACTATTTTCTTCGAAAAGAATATAATAAATGCCATGCGATAAAACGAATTTGTACAGCATATGAAAGTTCTACAGTTGGCAGAGTGAAAATTGTCTAATGGTTCGAAAAGAGTATAAAATCTTCGGCACGCCGAAGATAATCCTTTCCCACTTGTTTATTATACCTGAACCCATTAAAAATGGGTAAAAAGGGTATTATGGTTTTGTGCAAATGTATGTAACAGGCATAAGGAAGCATCTCCGACCATATAAAGTATATATATTCTTGATCAGTATCAATAGCCGAGTCGATTTAGTCATGTCCGTCTGTCTGTCTGTCCGTCTGTCCGTCCGTCTGTATGAACACGCGGATATCAGAGACTACAAGAGCTAGATATATTTGGAACATAAGTTCTCCTAATCCCGGGACAGATCAATTTTATTTCATTTGATCGATAACTCGTCGCATTCAAAAGTTATCGATAAATTTCGATTTCAGACTAGAGTTTTTGGGACATAACTTCAAAGTTATAAGAGCTAGAGGCCCCAAATTTGGCATGTATAATCTCGAATAGCATACACATGTAACAAATATTTCACTTTTTGGATACCACCCCCCAAACCCCCCAATATATCAAAAAACGCATTTTTGAGGGTACGACCTTGCAATTTGGTTTGGTCACACATATTGTTGACAATGGTTTGCCCCAAAAATTTCAATAAGATCGGACAATAAAAACAGAAGTTATTTAAGATTTAACTTTCCATTGTGTGGGGCTCAGCGAAAAAGCAAGCTAACTGCTTTAACCGCCTGCACTGCTTGTACTGCAGCATGTGTGTGTTTATATTAGTATGAATGATTGTAAGGACTGGGTTCAGGGTATCTCGTAGTCGGGCACTCCCGACTAGAGCACTCTTACTTGTTTTATATGCACTCTGCTGAGAAACTGTAATATTTAAACTTCGAATTCCTGGTCACGCCTGAACATATCGGAAATACCTAAAGCTTCAATAACGCGAAGCAGATGGATGTTCGAAACTTTGACTGTATTACCCACAATTTTGGAACAATCCTTACCAAGCTTATAAGGTACAAATTTCAAAACAACTCCAGTTACGCCCGTATCCACCACCGACAATCCGGAAAATCTACATCACCCTAACTTTTGAAGCCAGAATCACTAAATTCGGTATGTCGATAAGAGTTAAGCTTCTTTAAAGGTCAACCACGCCCACAAAAAGCTCCTATCCACCGGCTTTAAGCTGCTCCTACAATTGTATCAGAGTAGTCGAATGCTTTCTAAATTAAAAATAAAGTATCCTTGACACTAAAAAGCGTCTTTACTAAATTTCAGGATTTTGTAACATTGCTAGTAAGATGGCAAAGCCCCAAATTTCGGAGTATAGGAATGTATGTTCATATGTACCGTATGTATGTATGTACATATGTATGATACATACAAATGTTCCTAGATCTTTTATGTCCTTGGCAATTTCGGTTGTTAAGGACAATTAAGTTATTGGATCTGTCGCAAAGGACAGTTTTGATAACATGATTACTCAAGTAAGCAATTTAAGTTGTGGGGCGTCAGTTGTACTCTTTATTTGAAATTCTTATGCCATTTCTATTGGCCAAGCTGACTGCTGCTGTTGCTTTCTCCGCATTTGCTGCTGCACTTTCGTTATTGGCTCTTGAAACTTGGCTCAGGTGCATTTTGGGCCCATCAGCACGTCCCTGGAAAGTTTCAAGTTGCCTGCGAGCCAAGCCAGTAAGAAAGCGTGCACAAAGTGTACAAAAGATGCTGAGACCCGCGACCCGCGACCTGTCACCCTTAACCCCAGCAGAAACCGTAAGTCCCCGTTAAACCCCTAAGCTCCGCAAGCCCCGCCGGCCGCTAGCTGCGGTCTCGCATTGCAATTATCCGGCGCTTGTTCCTCAAGGCCATCTCCGTCTCGAGAGTTATCCATCAGCGTTGAACGTGAAGCGCGCCACTTGGCTTAAATGAAAATTGCCAGCGTCAACAACAACAACAACAACAGCAACAACAGCAGCAACAACAATGGTGTAATAGGATGCGCTGATATTTGTTCCATGGCTGCTAATTTGTAAGGAAGGTCCAGGTGTGCGTTTGTGTGGACTGGCCAATAGGCACACTGAGGAAAAAAGTGCAACCTAAAGCCAATATTTCAAGTCTTCAGCAAAATCTTAAATATAATATAATTTTTATGATTTCCAATGTGTTCTTAATAATTAGAGCAAGAAATTATGTTATTAGTTTGAATCCGTCCATAATATAAGCTAAGTAAGCACAGAATAAGCTAAATTTTAAAACTTTGTAAATGTTTAAAATACTGTAATGCATTATAAAAACTATAGTCAAGATTAAAAATTCTGAACTGTGCAGTCAAGAATTTAAGATGATAAATAGAATTTCACGCCTCAGAAAGTTTTCTCAGAAATAAACAATTTTGTTAATTTAAAACTGTATATAATATAGGATGGGTTGACATTCTGGTTACCCAAGAAGTAAACCAGCTTAAAACAAGTAGGAAAGGATTATATTCGGCGTGCCGAAGTTTTTATACTCTTTTCGATCCTTTAGACAATTTTCATACTGCCATGTGTCAACTTTCATATGCAGAAGTAATTCGATTTATCGCGTGGCATTTATTTTCTTTTGTTTTAAGAATTGATATCATATGAATTAAAATTTTTCTTTTGATGTATTAAATTTATTTCCAGTTGTATGGCAGCTATAAGATATAGTGGTCCGATCCGGCCGGTTCCGACCAATGTGCTGTCCCTTTGAATAATAAGTCTATGTGCAAAGTTTTATCACGTTAGCTCAAAAACTGACGACCTAGTTTGCATACATACAGACCGACAGACAGACAGACGGACATGGCTAGATCAATTTGTTTGGTCATTCTAAGCATACTTGCAGTAACTTTTGGGGGTCTCGGACGCTTCCTGCTATGCGTTACAAGCTGCAGCACAAACTTAATATACTATTTTCTTCGAAAAGAGTATAAACATGAGAAATGTTTGAAAACTGTCTTGTATTAATATCTCAGTTATATAACGCAAGCTATTTTTAAATTTTCCAACTCAAAAGAGAAGTTAACAAACTAGATTCAAGATTGTTCATTTTACGAGAACACTAATATCTATCCTCCAAAAATAAAGTGGTTACCTTCAAAATACTCGAGATAAAATGTAAATTCCCAATATCATATACAAATTGTCATATAAGCAAAGAATCAATTCTAAACGTTATTATTGCCTATACATTTCGCCTTATAAACTTGAATCAAGAATATATTATTGCATGAAGTTTGGGTTTTTTCTCTCTGTGCAGCTGCTGAGTGTTGGCTAGGCTTACGGTTAATGGCTTCTAGCTGCGAGCCTTGTTTGTCACCGTCCCAGTTCTGCATTGGCCTTTGCCTGTCATTTGCATAAAACCCGCCCTTCAACCTGCTCAGATCTATCAAGATGAGCGTTTGAGCCACCAAAAAGAGCCTGCGGTTCACTCTCGCAACAATCAACACTCCCACTCTCACTCTCATTCCCACTGCCACTCCCCTTTCTGTCCACACGCCTGTCCTTAACGGTTACTACGGACTAATCCGAATTTGCTTAAGCTTTGAGTGCTATTCACATATACAAATAAAGTATTAGAATGTCAATGTAATATTAATCAAATAAGAATTGGATTATAAGTTAAAATAAAAACAAGTGAGAACGTTGCAGTCGGGCGGAGCCGAATGCGTAATACTCTGATACCATTTTAAGAACAGCTGAAAGCAAGTGAACAGAACATTTTTGCTGGTGTATGGGTGACCTGAAATCGGCCCTCCAAGTTTCTGGGGACGGAAGGGGCGTGGTCGATCTTAAGAAGGGGTGACCAGAAGTCTATTTTCCAAATTTGGTGATTTTAGCTCCAAAACTGTGGAAGATATACATTTTCGCGATTTTTGGGGGCGGGAGGGGGCGTGGCCATAACAATTTTTCCGATCTTTAGAGGGGTGACAAGAAGTTTATCTTCCAATTTTGGTGACTTAAGCTCTAAAACTGCAGAAGATATAAGCTTTCGCGGCGGGAGGGGGCGTGGCCCCAAAAATTTTGGCCGATCTTTAGAGGGGGTGACAAGAAGTCTATCTCACAAATTTGGTGACTCTAGCTCTAAAACTGTGGACGATATAAATTTTCGCGATTTGTATGGGCGGGAGGGGGCGTGGCCCCCAAATTTGGCCGATCTTTAGAGGACTTGGCCAGAAGTTTGGTGGCCCTATCTCTTAAGCTGTGCGAGATATCGGCTTCCGTGTTTCGTGGGGGCGGGGTGGCTGGGGGGCGGTCTAGTGGGCGTGGCCAGAAAATCCAGGACGGAATCTTTTGGAGTGGTGAGCCCTTGTCTAAATTCCAGATTTGGGGACTCTAGCTTCAAAATTGCGGGAAATATACACGTGTTATCGAATTGTGCATTCATGTATATTTTCTGTGATCTGTAGAGGACGTCACCAGTAATATATATTCCAAATATGGTGACCTTAGCTCGAAAACTGCGGGAGATATGAGCATTTCAAATTTTTTTGGGAGGGGGGCTGGTGGGCGCAATAATGGGCGTGGCCGATAAACCTAGCATCCAATTTTTCGGGAGGTAACCAGCAATATACCTACTAAATTTTATTACTCTAGCTTCAAAATTGTGGGAGATATTCACGTTTAATCGACTTGTGATTTGAGGTGTATCGACATGTTATCGATTTGCCAGCCTCCCAGTGGGAGTGGCATAAATTTGAAATAAACCAGATCTGAAGCAGATAGCTATAATCATAACACAAAATATTTCAAGAGTCTATCTAATATCGTTTCGGAAATACGTGCGTTCATCCAGACAGACAGACGGACAGACAGACAGACAGACAGACGGACAGACGGACGGCCTGACGGACATCCGACAAAACCAATATACTATGAGTACCTTCGGTATCAGAGTATAATCATTACAACTTTTTATACCCTGAACCCATTAAAAATGGGTAAAAAGGGTATTATGGTTTTGTGCAAAAGTATGTAACAGGCATAAGGAAGCATCTCCGACCATATAAAGTATATATATTCTTGATCAGTATCAACAGCCGAGTCGATCTAGCCATGTCCGTCTGTCTGTCCGTCCGTCCGTCTGTATGAACACGCGGATATCAGAGACTTCAAGAACTAGAGACTTCATATTTAGAATATAAGTTCTCGTAATCCCGGGACAGATCAAGTTAATTTCATTTGATCGATAACTCGTCCCGTTTAAGTGTTATCGATAAATTTCGATTTCAGACTAGCGTTTTTGGGACTTAACTTAAAAGTTATAAGAGCTAGAGGCCCCAAATTTGGCATGTATAATCTCGATAGCACACACATGTAACAAATATTTCACTTTTTGGATACCACCCCCAATCCCCCCAAAAGTTCAAAAAACTCATTTTTGAAGGTATGACCTTGCAATTTGGGTTGGTCACACATTTTATAGCCAATGTTATGTCCTACAAATTTTTGAAAGATCGGACAGTAAACACAGAAGTTATTTAAGATTTTATTTTCCATTGTGTGGGGCTCAGTGAAAAAGCAAGCTAAGTGCTTAAGCCGCTTGCACAGCTTCCAGTATGTGTGTGTCTGTATGTATGCACACTATTAGGCAAGTATGAATGGATGTCAGAACTGGGTTCAGGGTATCTCCTAGTCGGGCACTCCCGACTAGAGCACTCTTACATGTTATACCCTGAACCCATTAAAAATTGGTAAAAACGGAATTATGGTTTCGTGCTAAAGTATATAACAGGCATAAGGAAGCATCTCCGACCATATAAAGTATGTATATTCTTGATCAGTATCAACAGCCGAGACGATCTAGCCATGTCTGTCTGTCGGTCTGTCCGTCCGTCTGTCTGTCCGTCTGTCTGTATGAACACACGGATAGTAGAGACTATAAGAGCTAGAGACTTCATATATGGAATATAAGTTCTCGTAATCCTGGGACAGATCAAGTTTGTTTTATTTGATCGATAACTGGTACCGTTTAAGAGTTATCGATAAATTTTGATTTCAGACTAGCGATTTTGGGACATAGCTTCAAAGTTATGAGAGCTAGAGGCCCCAAATTTGGCATGTATAATCTCGAATAGCATACATATGTAACAAATATTTCATTTTTTGGATAACACCCCCCCAATCCCCCCAAAAGTTTAAAAAACGAATTTTTGAAGGTACGACTTTGCAATTTGGTTTGGTTACACATATTATTGACAATTGTTTGCCCAAAATTTTCAATAAGATCGGACAATAATCACAGAAGTTATTTAAGATTTAACTTTCCTTTGTGTGGGGCTCAGTGAAAAAGCAAGCTAACTGCTTAAACCGCTTACACTGCTTGTACTGCAGAATGTGTGCGCTTAGATTAGTATGAATGATTGTATGGACCAGGTTCAGGGTATCTCGTAGTCGGGCACTCCCGACTAGAGCATTCTTACTTGTTTCTTATTCTTGTTTTCAAATATAAAGTAACTGTATTCAAATTCATTTGCTACCAATGTCTTAGGACAAAAACAATACAACGCAAAAAAAGATCAGTATAATCAAGTTTGTCACCGCATTTCAAAACTGCTTGGTGGCGTAAATATTAGAGTGCTGCGCTGACAAACGGGGAGAACTCGGTGCAAATCCCAGCTTATTGACTTTTATTTTGTTTCTAATTATTTGTTTCAAATATATATCAAATATCTTGAATTCAATATTTTAAAAGAAAACTTTAAGTTCATATTAAACCAATTCTTAGAGCAAACAAATAAATGTCACGCGATAAAACGATTTTTTACTACTATTGAAATTTCAGTGGTGCAGTTGGCATAGTGAAAATTGACAAACGGTTCGAAAAGAGTATAAAATCTTTGGCACGTCGAAGATTATCCTTCCCCACTTGTTATTGTCTGTTTGTGTTATTGTTCTTTGCTGTTCAAGACAGATTTTATTTGAAAATCTCTTTAGATTAGGTTAGTATAACTGTATAACTTAAAACATTTTTTATTGCTTTTCTTAAAAAGTTAATGTCTTCAAAATAAAGAAATCTAGACCGACGATACTTACATTGTTATAAATGATGGAGTCCAATTTCTAAACTTATAAAAATATTTTAAAAATTGTCATAAGCTTTTAAAACTAACTCAAGATTTCAAATTTGGATCTTTTGATTCGAGAATAGAAAATCCTGAATAGAATTTCACGTTCTGCAATTAATATTTTTGACGTAAATTCTTAACTTAGAAATTATAAATGTTGTTATAAGTCTTAATCTGTCTATAAACACTAAAGGCTCTCATAGCTGATACCCTGTGATCAGGTATAAAACCATCTAAGTAAAATGAACATAGTTCGTTTCTTTATCGAATTGCATTTGAGCTTTGGATAATCAAAATATGAGACAAATACCCAATTTAGTGCACACAGCTCCAAAAAGTCATCCGTAATCGATGATCTAGAACACAATTATATACATATATATATATATGTATTTATATATATATATATATATATATATATATATTCGCGCATGGTGCTTGGAGCTATAAAATCTATATATTCTAATAAATCATATATAATATTTAATTGTATAATTTAATGAGCTGAAATTTCGAATTAATGCGCCCGAAGGGTATTTGCGCTTCGTTGCATTCACAACCACATATTCCACGCGCTTTCGTTGATTTTAATGCTTTCAATTTCCTTTGAACTCTATGTTCGTTTGATATTTGCCCGCTGAGTGAGTAAATGCGTATCTACTCCACTACTATGTGGGTGTGTGAGTGCGTGTCTGGGTGTGTTCGCGTACACTAGTCGGCATAAATATATTGACGAAAACTTTTTGTGACTATTGAGCCTCACTTTGCTTACTATCGTTAAATAACGGTGCGAAAATGATGCGCAAAACAAAGAATCTATTTTTAGCTCTATGCATGCCATATTTTATAGTGCATACCTTTTGTATTCTCTTTCTGCTGATAAAAATGCATGCAGACAACGAATTTTTGCGTGGCATAATTATTTTGACGAAATCTTTGTGTAAGTGTTTTTACACTTTTGAGGACGTGAAAGCCAAACAAGATTTGTGTTTAACTTTAAGTGATATTAAACATTGATAAAAACTATAAATTGATTAAAGTTATTAAAATCCATGGGTAAAACAACTGAGTTGAGTTTAACTATCAGATCTTCTATGGTAGCAAAGTTGAATGCTGGAATGGCAGTGAAATATATTGCAAATGAGTTTAATGTGTCGCGTCAAGCTGTGCACTATCAAATTAATAAGTTTAATAATTAATAAGAATCCTAACGAGATCAGGTGGTAGGCGCAAAGCAACGCCTACTGAAGACCGAGTCATTCTACGATAATTTAAGAGAAATATTTTTCTGAAGCATCAATCTGCTGCAGATTAATGGAATTTAACGGCCAAGAATCGAATCAGTGAGCGCACAGTACGACGACATTTAAATGTAGGAGATCTTAAGACAATTAAAGCTAAGGACGTACCGTTCATATCAAAGACAAATAAGCTTAAAAGACTGGCTTTTGCAAAGGAACATCTGCACAAGCCAAAGGAGTTTTGGAGAAGCG
Source organism: Drosophila flavopinicola (assembly GCA_035042425.1). NCBI lineage: Eukaryota > Metazoa > Arthropoda > Insecta > Diptera > Drosophilidae > Drosophila > Drosophila flavopinicola. The sequence goes on from JAWNLL010000407.1 coordinate 205,831, forward strand.
TTCTATGGACAGCTGAAAGCTCTTTTTAGTATAACTCATCAAAAAACTAATTTTTTGTAAGATTGCCGAACGTAGTTAAGCAAAAAAAACGACCGGTTTGTCAAAAAATGAGCCATGGTGGAGGCTCTGTCATGTTCTGGGGATGTGTTGCGTATAATGGTCTGGGTGACTTGGTTCCTATTACCGGCTCGATGAACCAAACTCAATATTTGAGTACCCAAAATGATAATGCCTTCCCTTCCGGAGATAGGCTTATTGGGGAATCATTTATTCTGCAACAGGATAATGCCCCATGCCACAAAGCCCGCATGATAAAAAACTTTTTGAAGGATGTTGGTATTATAACTTTTGACTGGCCACCTCAAAGTCCAGATTTAAATATTATAGAAAACGTCTGGTCTCTTCTGAAACGCAAAAGAACCGTTTCGTTAAATAAAACGAGTGTGGACACAATTTCTAAGGTCACTTTCCTTTGGAAAGAGATATTTCCAGAAATTCTGAAAAATGTAGTGGATTCAGTACCGAGACGCCTTCAAAAATTTATTGAAGCCAAAGGAGGTTATATTTCACTAAATACTTCCAAAAATCTTTGTTTTTGGTAAGTTCTAAATTTGTTCTCTTAGTATTATATACCTGTCAAAATACTTATGCCAACACATGAAATTACTCATTAATGTATATCTTTTGAAGATTCAACAAGTGGGGAAGGATTATCTTCGGCGTGCCGAAGATTTTATACTCTTTTCGAACCTATAGGCAATTTTCACTCTGCCAACTGCACCACTGAAATTTCATAAGCTGTACAAAATCGTTTTGTCGCGTAAAATTTTTTTTTTTCTGAAAATATTTATTTCATTCCCAGTTGTATAACAGCTATAAGATATAGTGATTCGATCCGGCCGGCTCCAACCAATGTGATGTCTCTTTGAATAATAAGTATCTGTGCAAAGTTTCATCGCGATAGATTAAGAAACATGGGATATATGGCAAAAATCGACTTCGAGTTGCATGGCAGCTATAAGATATAGTGATCCGATCAAGCCGGCTCCAACCAATGTGATGTCTCTTTGAATAATAAGTATCAGTGCAAAGTTTCATCGCGATAGATTCAAAAACATGGGATATATGGCCAAAACCGACTTCGAGCTGTATAGCAGCTATAAGATATAGTGGTCCGATCCGGCCGGCTCGGAAATAATAAGTGTATGTGCAAAGTTTTATCGCGATAGCTCAAAACTGAGGGACTAGTTTGCATACATACATACAGACAGACAGACAGACAGACGGACAGACGGACATGGCTAGATCAATTTGTATTGTCATTCTAAGCATACTGGCAGTAACTTTTGGGGGTCTCCGACGCTTCCTTATATGCGTTACAAACTTCAGGACAAACTTAATATACTATTTTCTTCGAAAAGAGTATAATGAACAAATATGTGTTTGCTTATTTTTATACCCTGAACCCATTAAAAATGGGTAAAAAGGGTATTATGGTTTTGTGCAAAAGTAGGTAACAGGCATAAGAAAGCATCTCCGACCATATAAAGTATATATATTCTTGATCAGTATCAACAGTCGAGTCGATCTAGCCATGTCCGTCTGTCTGTCCGTCTGTCTGTATGAGCACACGGATAGTAGAGACTATAAGAGCTAGAGACTTCATATTTGGAATATAAGTTCTCGTAATCCCGGGACAGATCAAGTATATTTAATTTAACTCGATAACTCGTGCCGTTTAAATGTTATCGATAAATTTCGATTTCCAGACTAGCGTTTTTGGGCCTTAACTTAAAAGTTATAAGAGCTAGAGGCCCCAAATTTGGCAATCCCCCAATCCCCCAAAAGTTGAAAAAACTCATTTTTAAAGGTTTGACCTTGCAATTTGGTTTGGTCACACATTAAAAGCCAATGTTATGTCCTACAAATTTTAGAAAGATCGGACGATGACCACAGAAGTTATTTAAGATTTCACTTTCCATGTGTGGGGCTCAGTGAAAAACAGTACTGCTAAGCCGCTTGCACAGCTTTCAGTATTTGTGTGTTTGTATGTATGACACTATTAGGCAAGTATGAATGGATGTCAGAACTGGGTTCAGGGTATCTCCTAGTCGGGCACTCCCGACTAGAGCACTCTTACTTGTTAAGTTTGTATTATTTATATATAAAAAGGAAAAAAATAAACAAAAAGTCTATATAAAGCCATTTAAAAGTTAAGCTCAGATATACACGATTTATTTTCGTCAAAATATTTATGCCAACTAGTGTATATGTATGCGTGTATTATGGCCATGGCACAGAGCAAACTCAACTGCAGTTCTTTGCCAGCGGGTGGGCGTGACTGCAAGGCAACAAATTGCATACATTTTAAAATATTTTTCTCTCTTTTACTTTTTGCATTTTTTTGGTTTTGTATTTCTTTGTGCTCTTGCAAAGGTTGCATTTGATAACAAACAGGCAGAGCGCTGCCACAGTCTGGTTGCTGCCGCTGCCGTTGCATTTGCATTTGCATTTGCGTTGGATGGGTGGTGAGGGGGGGGGGGCTGAGTGGGCGGCAGGTCGCAAGTCAACATGCGGCTGCATGCAAAACGCCCCAAAAGTTAATCATAAAAACTGGCAAAGCGAAAAATGCCAAGGTTCAACGTGTTGCTGATTGTTTTCCGGTTGCCATTGGGCACCGCCTCTGATCGACAATCCGCCCCTCTGAAACTACTAACCCCCCCCCCCCCATTGTCACACTCACTGCATATACGCTATATTTTAAATTCAACGTGAACTTTAAAACTTTTATTTCCTTGCGCTATCTGGAGTCTCATAGACTTTTCTTGACATAACTTCAAGAAACATAAACACCAACTCATTTTATACCCTGAACCCATTAAAAATGGGTAAAAAGGGTATTATGGTTTTGTGCAAAGGTATAAGGCATAAGGAAGCATCTCCGACCATATAAAGTATATATATTTTTGATCAGAATCAACAGCCGAGTCGATCTAGCCATGTTCGTCTGTCCGTCTGTATGTACACGTAGATATCAGAGACTATAAGAGCTAGAGACTTCATATTTGGATTATAAGTTCTCGTAGTCTCGGGACAGTACAAGTTTGTTTCATTTTATCGATAGCTCGTCCCGTTCAAAAGTTATCGATAAATTTCAATTTCAGACCAGTGTTTTATTAGTTATTAGAGCTAGAGGCCCCAAACTGAGCATGTGTAATCTCGAATATCATACACATATTACAAATATTCCACTTTTTGGATTTCACCCCACAATCCCCCCAAAAGTTGAAAAAACGCATTTTTGAAGTTATGACCTTGCAATTTGATATGGTCACACATTTTATAGCCAATGTTATGTCCTAAAAATTTCAGAAAGATCGGACAATAAACACAGAAGTTATTTAAGATTTTACTTTCCATTACATGTATGAATAGTATGAATGTAAGGACTGGGTTCAGGGTATGTCCTAGTCGGGCACTCACGACTAGAGCACTTGTACTATTTTATTTTACAAGGTCATAATCTATGTCCATTTTGGCCAACAAACAATGACAGCCAAGTAAGTCTTTTGAATTTGTTAAATACCAGCTTACCAGGGAATACTAGCGAATACAGCAATTCAATAGACAATGGCGACAAGACTTACCTATAAATAGAGAGAAGAACATACATATTAATTAGTTATTGAAGGTTTTGGCAATAATAGATCTATAATAGAAAGTACATTTTGTATGACATTAAAAACATTTGAATGTAAGCTTCAAGTAGAGCTCGATTAATATTATCTTCTATCTTAATTCTCAGCTTTAACAAAACAGACGTTGGATAAGTTCAATTTTGCTGGCTTACAAGAATCCTTTAGATATATCAATTTATTGCTTAATGGATAACTTTTTTTTTTTTTTTTGATTTTTGTTTGGCAAGCTACATAGGGTGTTTACCCTATTTCCAGGCCAGTATAACTTTAAACTTTAAAACCCAATTCCTCAGTGGGGAGATGACGCTGTTGTCAGCACGGGTATGCTATAATAAATATTGCTATAATTTTCTAAAGAAGCCGGCCGTTCCGCGACCGGTCAAGGATCCAGAGGTCCGACGGGTGCTTGCGCTTTAGACGCCTATGTCTCGCCGGTCTTGCGAGTTGTCTAGCCAGGCGGTTAGAGTGGTCTAACAAACGTGCGCGATACCGGTTGGAGCTTTTACTTATGGCCTCACACCGTTGGTATTTGAAGGTCGTTGAGGATAGTCTCATTTTTGACGTAATGATGCCACTGAATATTGGTCATGCGGCGCAAAGACTTTGTTATTGTAGCTTGAACTCTTCTTAGGGTAGTGTCACATGCAGTCCCCCAGCAAGTGATACCCCAATTTAACGTTGGCAGTATAATGGTCTTAAATAACCGTACTTTGGCTCTTAGGGAAAGACCACTCCCTGGTCTGAGAAGCCAGTCCAATTTCCCCAGTTTCTTGTTCACTGTTCCACATGCTTTTTTAATATGGCTGCTCCATGTGAGGCGCCTGTCCAGGGTCACTCCCAAATAAGTGATGTTATCAGTGTGCGCGATTCTCTTACCATCTAGATAAAGCCGACGTGAGCGACCAGGCCGGAGTGCAAACGTGGCGTGTTGGGTTTTTTCAATATTCGGCTCTATATTCCATCGCGAGGCCCAGCACTCGAACTCATCTAGGAATCCTTGGACACGTCTGGAGGCAGTCGTTGAGTAACTGCTAGAAGCTAGGAAAGCTGTGTCGTCAGCATATGTTGCCGTCAATGATCCGCGTGTATTGAGGATGGGAAGATCCGCCGTAAATACAGTGTATAGTATTGGTCCAAGAATACTACCCTGAGGTACACCAGCCCGAATAGGACGCATTCCGGACCGGGCATCTCTGTATTCGACAGCAAATGCTCTGCCTTCCAGGAAAGAGACAAGCACCTTCCAGAGACCTTCAGGGAGCAGCGGCATTAGCTTGTAGCAGAGGCCCTCGTGCCAGACCCTATCAAAAGCCTGCCGAATGTCCAGGAAAACTGCGGCACAGTATTTTTTCTTTTCGAAGGCGCTGAGGATGTGGCTTACAACACGATGGATTTGTTCAACCGCATTATGGCGTCCTCGGAAGCCAAATTGATGGATAACAGTTTTAATTCAACTTTAAGCCTTGAAACACAAGCAGTGCAAAACAAGCAGAGGTTTTTCATAATAAAGACCTGAATTTTATAGATAGAAGTTCAATAACGTTTAAAATTACTTAAAATGTTATAACGAATTGGAAATTAAAGCTTTAAATGGTCGTGACTGTTGTGACTTTAATATAAGGCAGCACATTATCCCTATCACAGCCTGTGATGGAACAAAAAATAGGAACGAGTCTAATTTTGTTTTAATACATATATACGGACATGGCTAAATCGACTCAGCTGTTGATACTGATCATGAATATATATACTTTATAGAGGCGGAGATGCTTTCTTATGCCTGTTACATACTTTTGCACAAGTCCATAATACCCTTTTTACCCATTTTTAATGGTCCATGTCCGTCTGTCCGTCTGTATGAACACGTGGATATCAGAGACTACAAGAGCTAGATACTTCATATTTGGAATATCAGTTCTCGTAATCCCGGGACAGATCAAGTTTATTTAATTTTATCGATAGCTCGTCCCGTTTAAAAGTTATCGATAAATTTCAGACTAGTGTTTTTGGGACATAACTTTAAAGTTATAAGAGCTAGAGGCGCCAAATTTAGCCTGTATAATCTCGAATAACATACAAATGTAACAAATATTTCACTTTTTGGATACCACCCCCCAATACCCCCAAAAGTATAAAAAACGCATTTTTAATGGTAAGACCTTGAAATTTGGTTTGGTCACACATATTATTGACAGTTGTTTGCCCCAAATTTCAATAAGATCAGACAATAAACACAGAAGTTATTTAAGATTTCACTTTCCATTGTGTGGGGCTCAGCGAAAAGCAAGCTAACTGCTGTACTGCAGCATGTGTGTGTTTAGATTAGCATGAATGATTGTAAGGACTGGGTTTAGGGTATCTCGTAGTCGGGCACTCCCGACTAGAGCACTCTTACTTGTTTTTCGTTGCATTTTATTATATGTATGCCATCAACTTAGTATTCTATTCAATATTATTCTAAATTTATTCTTATATTGTTTTCTATTTTACTCTCCTATATCATCATACAGCATCAGAGCTATCAAACACTTTAAAAGGTTTTAATTTGGGGCTTTCGGGCATCCTAAGCTTCAAGTTAAATGCAGTTGTCATTCGAAAATCCAATTCAACTGGGGGTGTTTTGTAAATGCTTTCGTTTGAGTCCCTGACCCACAGCAACAAAAGGCGTAGTGGCCCCAGAGCTTTAGCAACTTACTCAAAAAGCTCGAACAGCCTTCAGCTTATATTGCAAGTTGTGTCTGCGCTAATAAAAAGCTTGCTGTGGTGAGAAGCTGCAACGAAAAGCTTCAGCTAAGTGTTAGCTTTTCTGTCACTGGGGAGCTGGGGTGCTGCAGCTTAGCGTTCCCAGGAATGTCCCGGGTGCGCCTGGTCAGGTGTGGCTACAATGCTTGAATGCGCCTTAATGTGCATTATGTAATTACAATCGGAGGTCGCTCGGGGAGCAGACATCCAACAAGCGCCCTTATTCTGTTGACATTAATCGAAAACAGCTGACACTCGGAGATTTTGCTATTTATGTAGGATTTATTTTCGCTTTCGCTTTCGTTTATTCGGTGTTGTTGTTCGTTTTATTTTTTGTTTCATATTTTGTGTTTGGTCTGCGATATTATTGATGGTCTTTGCGTGCAGCTGTCTGCTTTGTCGCCCGTCCAGTCAGTCCGTCAGTCCCCTAGAGTCTGTTGCAACAAAGTGCTGCAGAACTTTGTGGCTGCTTAGCCTTAAGCGACGGCGACTTTCAGATAGTTACAAGCAATGATGTCCTTTACTCTGCCGCTCCCTGTGCTCGCTGTGTAACACTTGTAGCCCGCGCTTATGCCATCTGCCTTTCCTTATCAATTTAAGAGCCATCGCTTTCCTGCCTTCACAAAATTGCCTGGCGTATGTGTTACGTGTCGCATACGGATTATATATTTGTCTGTTTTTTTCGCACACAATCTTTATAATGTGGCCCGCACTAATTAACAATCTGACATAGCGAAGAAAATGCGTCGTTTCATTTGTGACAGCCTTTGATAAAGGCTCTTGCATAATTTAATGCACAAGCGTAACTTACTTGAAAATAGCTGTCAGCAAATGTATTCGCTTGCATTTATAAGCGTCAGTTTTAGCTCTATTAAAACGCATAATAAAACACTTTAGAGCTTGCAGAGAATGTCACAGATAAATAAATATGACGAGACCAATTCGTTTCATTAGACATTTATGTATACAGCAGCAGTTCTTGGAAAATGGATTGGCAAAGTGACCCAGTCATCGGGAAAGCAGAACAACGAGGATGTAGATTCCAATTCCCAGATTGTTGTTATAATCTACGTAATTCTGATTTCAACTGTAACAATATTTACTAAAACTAAGGACCATTACTTGACAGCATTTAGGAGCCTTCAAAATGTTTGAGCACTAAATATGTTTAGAAAATTAATGTATGACAAGTTGTTGTAGTACGTCTGAAATGGAAATTTTAGTGGTTGGGGGCAGTTAGTTGACACAGTCAAACACAAACGAACACACACACACCCACACTTGTGGGCGGGCCTTTCAACAGCTTCCCTAAACACCCCCACCCCCTCCACGGTATTCCTTCTCGCGCGAAGTCTTTGGCGCAAAAATGCCTTCATTATCGCCGAAAAGTATGCAATGCGAATTTAATATACAAACAAAAAGGCACGCGCTGACGACGCTTTAAAAGGGTTCCCTGAGCCGACTAGCAGCCCTCCAATCCCAAACCCTCCTTCGCCCGTTTCTTCTGGCACCCGCATCAGTCGTGTCTTTGTGAATTTCTTTTGTTTTTACTGCCGGTTTCATTTGCCTGTTTGTCATTGGATATTCTTGTGCCTGTTTGTACCCAAAACTGTGAGCCAAGGTTTGCGCATTTTCTGGTGCTGGAGGTGGGAGGGAAGTGGGCTGGCTTTTTGGGGTCGCTGCTTCCGCTTGGCCTCTAATCGTGCTCCCAAAACGCCTTCAGCTGCTCAGTTTAATTTGGCATTAGAATTGCGCACTGCGACCCACTCGAAACACGATGGTGCGAGAGGAGGGTATTGAAAAATACTTGGACACATATATATGGAGACCGAGTCAAAGTAAAATTCGAGTTTTATCCCCAGGCGACGGCTTCCTTGAGGTGAATCTTTCTCTTTTGCTCGTTTATGTTGCATGTTGCTGGTCCTTAAAAATAATTTGTATCTTTGCTTTTGGCGGGCCCATTTGTCTGTTTTGTTTTAAATAATAAATAAATTGTAAACATAAGCCACGCATACATAAAGCGCTGAAGTTGAACCCTTGGCTTTAAGAGATTCCAAGAGCTGTTTGCCGATGGGTGGGTCTCCCGAATACTCCACCCCCCCCCCCCCGCCCCGCGCCACCCCTCGTGGGTGGTGTGAGCGAGCTCCTTGTGGAGGAATTTAAAGCCAGACCCGAATAGTAAAGCTCTACATTCCCGTTAACAAAGCCGCCGGAATGTTTATGTGTTCCTTGATGGAATGCCCATGAGGCGGGAACGACGGGTAGCACAGCAGGATTGGGTAGGGGGGGGGTGGGGGGGGGAGTGGGGTTGGCGGTTATGTCTCGGGAGTTTATTATTAATGAACATGCGCACTTGTAAAGTTTGCGAACATTGCAATGCACTTGATAAGAGTCAATTGTTAATTACTGCCTACGGTGTACAGTGCAGCGATGGCAGAGGAGGGATCAGGGGTCAGGGGTCGCAACTGATATATTAATTACTGAATATTAACATCATACCGAAGACGCAAAAACCAAAAAGAATGTTATAATGTCAGTAATTATTGAAAGCTCGCCGTTTGCAGAAATTTCTTAAAGCGCATCATACATAAGTTATTTTGCAATTTAGTTCTGTAAATCGGGCAGATTACAACAAAATTTTAAATAATATGAAAAGTGCATTTTCGTCGAGGTCAATTTCATCAATTTGTGAAAACTTAACTGGTTGACATTTTTGCCTTTTTTTTAGTTTTTTGAGAAAATAGCATATGCTAACATGTGATCATGTTTTTCTTGCTACTACTACTTAGAACAAGTAAGAGTGCTCTAGTCGGGAGTGCCCGACTAGGAGATACCCTGAACCCAGTTCTGACTTCCATTAATACTTGCCTAATTGTGTGCATACATACAAACACACACATACTGCAAGCAGTGCATGCGGCTTAAGCAGTTAGCTTGCTTTTCGCTGAGCCCCATACAATGGAAAGTTAAATCTTAAATAACTTCTGTGTTTATTGTCCGATCATATTGAAATTTTTGGGGCAAACAATTGTCGATAATATGTGTTACCAAACCAAATTGCAAGGTCGTACCTTCAAAAATGGGTTTTTTTAACTTTTGGGGGGTTTGGGGGTGGTATCCAAAAAGTGAAATATTTGTTACATGTGTATGCTATTCGAGATTATACATGTCAAATTAGGGGCCTCTAGCTCTTATAACTTGTAAGTTATATCCAAAAAACGCTGGTCTAAAATCGAAATTTATCGATAACTTTTGAACGGGACGAGCTATCGATAAATTTTAATAAACTTGATCTGTCCCGGGATTAGGAGAACTTATGTTCCAAATATGAAGTCTCTAGCTTTTGTAGTCTCTGATATCTGTGTGTTCATACAGACAGACAGACGGACAGACGGACAGACGGACAGACAGACGGACATGGCCAGATCGACTCGGCTATTGATACTGATCAATAATATATATACTTTATATGGTCGGAGATGCTTCCTTATGCCTGTTACATACATTTGCACAAAACCATAATACCCTTTTTACCCATTTTTAATGGGTTCAGGGTATAACAAGTAAGAGTGCTCTAGTCGGGAGTGCCCGACTACGAGATACCCTGAACCCAGTCCTTACAATCATTCATACTAATCTAAACACACACATGCTGCAGTACAAGCAGTGCAAGCGGTGCAAGCGGTTTAAGCAGTTAGCTTGCTTTTTCGCTGAGCCCCACACAATGGAAAGTTAAATCTTAAATAACTTCTATGTTTATTGTCCGATCTTATTAAACAATTAAACAATTGTCGATAATATGTGTTACCAAACCAAATTTCAAGGTCGTACCTTCAAAAATGCGTTTTTTGAACTTTTGGGGGGTTTGGGGGGTGGTATCCAAAAAGTGAAATTTTTGTTACATGTGTATGCTATTCGAGATTATACATGCCAAATTTGGGGCCTCTAGCTTTTATAACTTTGAAGTTATGTCCCAAAAACGCAAGTCTGAAATCAAAATTTATCGATAACTTTTAAACGGTACGAGTTATCGATAAAATTTAATAAACTTGATCTGTCCCGGGATTAGGAGAGCTTATGTTCCAAATATGAAGTCTCTAGCTCTTGTAGTCTCTGATATCTGTGTGTTCATACAGACAGACAGACGGACAGACGGACAGACAGACGGACATGGCTAGATCGACTCGGCTGTTGATACTGATCAATAATATATATACTTTATATGGTCGGAGATGCTTCCTTATGCCTGTTACATACTTTTGCACAACTTCATTATACCCTTTTTACCCATTTTTAATGGGTTCAGGGTATAACAAGTAAGAGTGCTCTAGTCGGGAGTGCCCGACTACGAGATACCCTGAACCCAGTCCTTAAAATCATTCATATTAATCTAAACACACACATGCTGCAGTACAAGCAGTACAAGCAGTGCAAGCGGTCTAAGCAGTTAGCTTGCTTTTCGCTGAGCCCCACATAATGGAAAGTTAAATCTTAAATAACTTCTGTGTTTATCGTCCGATCTTATTGAAATTTTTGGGGCAAACAATTGTCGATAATATGTGTGACCAAACCAAATTGCAAGGTCGTACCTTCAAAAATGCGTTTCTTTAACTTTTGGGGGTTTGGGGGGTGGTATCCAAAAAGTGAAAAATTTGTTCATGTGTATGCTATTCTAGATTATACATGTCAAATTAGGGGCCTTCTGCCTGTGAGAATCAAAGAGACCCAAAACGCCATTCAACTGTTAACATGAATTGAACGCTATGAATG